>JBCAUG010411351.1:0-16191 GCA_038406175.1 Haplosyllis leylae
CCCCCCCCCCCCCCCCCCCCCCCCCCCCCCCCCCCCCCCCCCCAAAAAATTAACAAGCAACCAAGCATGGCAGCAGACAGACGCCATAGTGACCAGATAAGTCGCTCCGCTCGTAGAACCGGCGCGACTAAAAACTCAAGACATACTTACGTAACATAGAAAGCATCTAACATTTCTCCGTTCGCATGTTCGGTGACGACGAACCCTACTACTATGAAATCACCTTTAAGAACTTCTTCAACCTATGGAAGAAAAATGCTATTGTGAATTACTGACTTATGCTTGTATTAATCACCGTGCCCATCCAAATGACCTTGAAAGTTAAAAGGTGCGAGGCACTGTACAGACCAACTGGGTTCACAACTCATTTATACCATGTTCATATCACAGTGCAAAGATCTTCACATGTAAATGAACAATATTTTATTCACCGTATCCAAATGTTTCCATTGATGTGGTCAATAAAAATTAAAGAAGTGACATTCTTACGAAACGTAGCATTTTTGTCCTCAAATCTTTCCATTGATCACTCCCTGGCATCATTTGTTGTGTGGAAGGATTATTCTTCAGGGCCAATCTCACTCTGTAAGTCCTTGTATTTGGCCGAACTACGAAGTAATAAACAGGTATGAAAGTCGCTATCTGCTTGTGCAACAAATTCAAAATTTGTCAAGTCTCCGAAAATGTTTTTGAAATCGTTATCTATTTCTATGACAGGTTAAAATAGGAGCGTTTGCTGGCAGCTGTCGTACTATGTATAACAGAATTCTTCCGAACTTGAATGACACGGTGTCACATCTCTGACAGACTGGTCTCTAATACCATACCATCAATGACAACGATCATAATGCTACTTATCAATTATTTCTGTGAATTTAGATGTCATACCGGTGCAGTTTTCAACCGAAGTGGATCCTTCATCGACTGTGCTCGTCTCACGATTCAGGGCGTCATTTGGACAGTCGGTACACATTGTTTGCAAATACATGTCGTTGTAGGTTCCGTTGGGGCAGGACATGCACATATTTAATCCTTCATTCAAAAGTTCTCCGGGGCCACAGGCAGCTGTAAAAACAATTCAAATTCGGTCGAATGTTTGTTTCACTACAGCATCGCAAGAAGTCTACTAACTACACTCATTTATAAATGATTACATAGTTTCAATTTTATCGCACATAATTAGCAACATTTAGAACCTTTAATTTGGTATTTAAACTTCGTTCTTCCTTAAGATCAAGCTCTAGCTCAAAGTATCAATTGTGAAAAATGTCAAATGTCTTACGTATGCTACAGTTATCTGCGCTGATAGAGCCTGATCCAGCAGTAGTGTAACCTTCATTACATTTTGTACATTTTCCAAACTGGGCACTTTGACTGAGGGTATTGTCCTTGTAGTAACCTCTTACACATGCTGTGCAAGTGCTGTTAATATCCTCCTGACCCGACGGACATGATACTGAAGTGTGAGTTTGGGTTAAATAATTATGAAACAAAAAATATATTCAACAGAAATATCTCAAACGTTAAAAATCGCAAAGAATGAAAGTTATCCTTTGGGGAACATACTACTGCAATCGTCCATGGAGTCACTTCCTGTACCATCCGTGGAAGTGCCTGTACTACACATCTTACAACCTGTAAGAAATGGCCTGTTTCCTTCTGCGGTTGTGTCTACTCTATCCCTCCAGTATTCATCTTGATAGTAGCCGATATCACAGGCCTGACATTCATTACTGCTGTTCAGGAAGTGGCCTCTTCCACAATCCGCTGCAGTAAAAAATGACTGTCTATTTTTTTCCCCTCAATATAAAATATTCCCGAGTCAAACAGTCTGCATAGCAGAAAGGAGATCAGATTTTCTTTCAACATTTGTTTTCAGGACAAAACTATGCTGAAAATGATTTCTTTGGAGAATACGCGGACGAAATAGATTTAGTGAACTAATTGTTGACTTATACTGGACAAACTGGCACGCAATAAATTCCTTAGGATCCGTTTACACTCAGTGTCTTTGTCAATGCAACGTCGATGCTGCGATGACGTCAGTGATGTTCTGATTAAACTAAAACACTTACGTATAGAGCAGTTATCGCTGCTTATCGATCCCAAATTGAGAGTAGTCCAGGCCGGTGAACATTCCGTGCAGTTGTCAAATAAAGCTGCATGACTGCCCGAGTTATTCTTGTAGAAGCCCCAAGAGCACAGATTACACGCATCTCCCATTAGCTCCATCCCAGCATCGCAGTATGCTAAAAGAATAAGAAAACTGTGAATTGTTTAGAGGATTTTCTTTTGACATTTCACATACTGTTTAGAGCAATTTCATTCTTCTCCCTTTTAAATACCTGACATGATACCTGATCTTCAAAATTGATACAATTCTTCAATCATGTATGATTAATACACTCACGCATACAATCAGATGCCGTTTTTCCAGAACCTGGTGCCAAAGTGGATGTTTTGAGCCCTCCCATCATTTCACATTCTATACAAGTGTGGTTAGTAGGATCCCTCTCAGGCTGGTAAGTTCCGACAGGACAGTCCACACATTGGGAATCAGGTGGATTTGTGGAGTTAACATATTGACCAGGACCACAATCAACTGGATAATAAATGTAAATATTCAATTTGATACAAGTTGAAGTGGAATCAATGAGAAAAGTACAAATTGTCAAATCCTAGCGTTCTAAAGAAATAAGATGAAAAACATAATTGAAAACAATACAGTTCTTAGTTTGACAGATCAATGTCCGATACACAGAAATAAACTCAGTACTAACCAAATTTGCAATCGGCTGCAGATGTTGAGCCTCCTTCAAGAGTAAACAATTTTGGTGCCGCACACTGCATACATTCCGTGTCGAATATTGTGTCGTTTCCGCCGAGATATGTGTCTTTCGGGCACAGAATACACGCTCCAATACTTTCATTAAGGTATTTTCCATCAGGACAGAAAGCTATGAGAAGACAAGAAGGAATCCTAAGCTAAGCTCAGACTTACTTTGTGAAGTTTCAAAAAGTTAATTACAGTTAAGTACATTTTACTTGACTATATGCTTTCAGGCACTTCAGGTTTACTTCTGAAGATTCTTACCTCTGCACTGAGAATAATTCGTGGCTCCCATGACTACTATATCCCTGTTTTCTAACTCGACAGTTGTGTACATCTCAGCGTCATCCAAAGTGTCTGAACAGGACACACAGGAAGTGGCATTCATGTGGTCAGCCCTCCAGAACCCGTAATCACATGGATGGCACATTCCTGGATCGTGTCCGACACGATACTCACCCGCCGGACACCTTACTGCAAATTTAAAGAAAGCGTATTTAAAAATATATTAGTTGCAACAAACCAAGTGTATTTTATAATCTAAAGGAAAGAAAGAGACTTTGTTCTCGAAATTCTCCAATCCCATTACATGTGTGGAAACCTATGCATGAGTGAATATTATTATGCACTTTTATTATTGTATGTAAAAAATAATTTCGTAAATAAAAGATTCGTTTTTGCAATGACTTGCTATGGATCATTCAATTCAATATCAAACAAAACAAGAAAGTCCTCCTGCGTGAATGCAAGAGGTATACCGCCCGCCGCGTAGCTAGTGCTCGCTCTGCTGTCTTATCCCAGGCGGGGGGAGGGTACCCCTGGCTGGGGTATGCCCTGCTGGGGTATCCCCCCTTGTACCTGGCCGGGTACCCTCCCCCCGTGGACAGAGAGACACCTGTATACCTTCCCGTCGTACTACATACGCGGGCGGTAATAAGCAGATAACACTTCACTTACCAACAGAACAATTTGCTCTGGATTTTGCTCCTGGTTCCAGCGTGGTTCTATCTCCTCTACATGGGATACAGAACGCGTGCTCATTCTTTGTTCGGTAAGTTCCTTGAGGGCATTCTCGACACTCATTGGTCATCAGATCAAGTTGTTCCCCACTTTCACAGGCAGCTATTGAATGATCAGTAACAGGTATGTGTGTCTAAAGCTGCTTGCTGAATAAATGTTACCAATATTTCTCAAAAATAACGAGGTTTCGACCTATTTTAAGGATACAGTGCAGTAATCGAACATCACAATAATAATAATAAACTTTATATTTTCATTCTTTTGCCATCAGAAGTGATACTGTTACTTACTGGTACATTGGCTCGAGTTCGTAGCATTCCTAGCCAGAGTGGTTTCTCCAACATCACACTGGTGACAGAAGGTCTGTGCCGGTTCATCTTGATAGAATCCAAAGCCACATTCCCTGCACGTCCCATTGTTTTTATCAAAGTGATAACCAGAAGAACATACTTCTGCAAGTTAAAATAAATCATGGCACCTGTAGTGATTAAAACATCTCATAATATACGTTCTACCTGACGCCAGTTGGTAGCAGGATAACTTTTTTGGAACAATCTGTATTACCGAAGCATGCATCCTCTGATCTGGCACCGTCACGCTCTGTTGTTTTCGTGTCTGGACATTGCTCGCATCGCTCCTGCCCTGGTGTGTTCTGATAAAATCCTTTTGCGCACGGTTCACATCTTTGTGTGGTGGTGTTTAGGAAGGTCCCCGCTGTACACTCAACTATTAAAATAAGAAACCCGTGAAGTTATTTCTGCAAGTTATTGAAGATAGCAGTCAATGGATACTACTTGCCGACAGGTAATGTATGTTTAAATACCCATACAAATTGCTTACCACAGTATTCATCCTCATCTTGTGGTTGACATCCACTTTCAACACAAGTAATTTTTCGAGAATACTCAAATGAGTTTAATTGGATTTGGATATTGGTGTAGCCTCGTGATAGGACATCTGCATTTGCCTATATTATAATATTAAAATGGTAAAAGAAAATAGTAAATGTAAAATACATGAACTAAAATAATAATTCGATCTGAATGTTTTCATGTCTACATCTAGATAGAAATTACATTGTACCGTCACATCAAGTTTTCTGTCCTGAAGAACAGCTTGCCTAATTGCTGATTCTGTAGATATCGTATTACTATCTTGCAGTTGCACCATAGTTCTGTAAGATTAATTCAATTACAGGTCAGCAGAATAGTTTCATAAGAAACTTTGATGTAAATGCTACTTTACTACTATTTGCAGATTTTATTTGATGAGAACACAGTACCTTTTGGTCTAGATTTGACCTTAAATTGTGACCAAAATACAAGCAGCAACTTTTAAGTTTAATATGTCTCTAAAATCTATGAAATTTCACACCAATACGATATAATTGTACAAAAATATCTTAAAACTTACGATACTAAATCGGCTGTAATTTCGACAGTAAGAGGGACATCAGGACTTTCATATTTTACATCAACGTCAACGTTGTTACAACCGCTTCCACATATACCACTGTTGAGCATTGCATTCCACGTGTTGATCAAGGTTAAGAAATCCTGTTCCATCAGGCTAGCAGAACTACCTCCAAGGGGACTAATCACAGTATAATTCCAAGAGAAAGTCACATTAAAGAGAGAATTACATGTTCCTGAAAATATACAAATGGAGTTTTATTTTCATTTCTGAGTTTCATTTCGTGTGTTTCATTCTATTATTTTACTGCAAAATGCAATTTGACTACCACTTTTCAGTGTAGTTATACGACAATAAAAAATGCCAGAAAATACGTTTCTTACTTCCGCATTCTGAAATCTGGAACGTGGAGGTGGGATTGTAAGGATCAAACACTCCCAAAGGTCCACAGTTAATTTTCCTTGGTACGGCGTTCAGGAAGACAAAGTTAGGATCCTTGCATGATGGTGTACAGGATTTGTACAGGTCATCTACGAAATCGGTGCAGGTGAAATTTACAGATTCCGTGTTCCGTAGATCTTCGCACGTATCATCTAAATTGAAAGAATAAAAAGTTACCTTCTTCAACAGAAGTCTCAGATTTTCTCACAAGAATTGCTTCTTTTGCTTCATAAGTTGGTACAACATATATGTGTAATGCAATGAAGAATGCTGGAGTTGGCTTCGACGTTGCACAACTTAATGAGCCTCCTGTGCGTAGGAGGCTGGCAGTTTCGGCAAAAACACAAGATGTCTTCCTCCAACTGAGTAGGCTCGTGGTGGGCACATGGATGAGGTGACAGTTTTAACAGACCAAGCTATATTGAAAAGAAACAATAAAAGAAAGGTGGCTTCTTAAGTTGAAGCAGCCACTGATGTTTCTATCAAGAGAGTCAGATGTTAAGTGCCCTGAGTTCGAAGTAAGGCTGCTTTTATAGGGGGTGTGACATCATAATGCATTCATACATAAGAATGTTATGGGCTTATTGGTGGGAAAGCCTTTGATTGGTTGAGGAGGCCTTGGTGACAAAAAGGTATGATTTGTTGATGGTATGATACGATTTCCATTTAGAGTCCACATCTTTTGGGAAGGGGCTCAAGAATCGTAGGTTCTACCTCGCCTCAGAGGTGACCACTGCAAGGGGAGGTGAAGTCGTAAGTTACCCTCCATGAGGCGAGCTCGTAGCCGACAAGAAAAGGAGGCGGTTTTTTACTGCATGACATATATTTGATACTCGGTTTTACTTGGTCTTCAAACCGTGTCACAGTCGCATTCAAACATTTCAAGTCAGTCATATACATACAAACACGTACATCATACGTATATGCACATCATACATATGATGTATACTTACAGCTTATGTAAATTGGGAATCTACATTCTGTAAAACTGTCCTCGTTGTTGACCGCTCTGGCGATACCATCATAAGCTCCCACATCAAGGTTGCTGCCTGGAAAGAAAATAATATTTGGTGACTCGTAGATGTACCTTATTGAAGGAAACGGGGTTGTTTCACGACTCACGACTATTCTGGGAATTTTTCCAAGCGAGGTGGAAGATATTATTTTTGTGTGGAGCACGCAAGATGAGATTGAAACGAACATCAGAAACGGAAGGGGTGGGCGGAAAAGCTCAAATTTCTATTCAGCCAACTTCAGTTGGGGGGTGGGTGGGCGGGGAGGGGGGAAGTACCCTATCCAGCCAATGGGGGTACCCCCATCCAGCTGACAGGGGGGGGGGGGTGAATTAGACTTTCACAAGTCTAGTAATGAATAAAGTTTAGACTTGCACGGGTCGGAGATGGATTCCTACGCATAGAAACGCGGTGTGAAAGTTCGGGGATTAAAATAAGGAATTATGTTGGAATAAGCTGTTAAAAGGAAGTGAAGTGGCGACTAATGTTTTAGGGAGTGTGCAAAGATCTAATTATAAGGATTGTGACTTAAGGAGGACGGTCCATACAGGCATACAAGATCATCTGCGGGATCAAATAAAGGCAATGAGAGGAGCAGCCATTTTGAACAGGAGGATGAGGTATTTTTAGAAGAGACAGGAGGTAGGAATAAATATTTAGAAACACCAAAAACACTGCAAATAAACAGTCAAAAAATAAGACAAAGGGTGCCTACTCCAAGTGGGCATTTAATTACAAATTCAGTTGGAGACATTAGGAACTTTTTTGACGGCAAAGAACGCAGAGATTGTGTAGTCATACAGAATCAATCAACCGAAAAGAAAGAAGGCAAGAGCATGACGAGAAAACTTACTGAAGCGGAAAAGTTAGTGCAACGTACAAAAGGGTTAAGAGACTACAATACCATAGGGAAGAATACGCCAAAACAAAATGGCAAAGGAGTCAGTGAACTGGGGAAAGTACAAACGAAAATTGCCTTTGAAAAGTATCTACAAAAGGATGAATTGGATGGTATAGAGGTGATGACAACAATGCAGGAAAATGCAATTAGCGCAAGTGGAACCAAACTGTCAAATCGTGTTGATAAGCACACTAATAGAAAAACTGTGAATAACATTGAGGCGTGTCAATCAAGTGGTGATGGTGAAGAGATGACACAAGGTGACGATGGGTGCTCACAGGTGTCAGATCAAGTGAAGGATATAAATAGCGGGGAGGAAGAAATGGAACCACCAGATGAAAATCAAAGACAAGAAAAGTGGCAACAAGGAAAAAGCGATCAACCAAAAGTTATGAGTTTGGAAGTAGTGATGGAGATGTTTAAAGAAATAAAGAAAGATTTGAATGATTTCAAGACTAAAACAAATGTGGAACAAATAGAGGGAATGATTTTTCAACAAAAGCAAGAAGGAGAGGAAATAGCAAGAATGAAAGTGGAATTAGAAAACACAACGATGAGAAATGAAGTACTGACGGGTGTTGTTACGAGAATGGCAGACAAGATGAACAGTATGGAGGAGAAAATAAAAGAGTTAGAAAGATTCAATCTTAAAAAGCTCTTGATGGTGTCCGGTTATGAAACTGGAAGCACAAAAGGAGAATGTATAAGAAAAATAAACAACTTGCTAGAAAAAGAATTAAAAACGAAGGCAACGGTGTGATGCTTACCATGTTGGGGCAGCAAGTCTGCGGAACATAATAATAACTTTTGAAACAATCACGGAGAGGAATGAAGTTTTGTCAAAAAAGAAGAAGCTTAAAGAAATGGAAGCAAGAACAGGACAAAAGATCTATATAAGTGAGTGTCTCCCAATTGAAGAGAACGAAAAACGGAAAAAAGAGAGAGGAATAGTAGCAAGAAACAGGAAAAGTGTTGCACGAAGAGTTGAAATGTCAGTATTTCGAGGTGGACTAAAGATTCAAAATGAGACATATAGAAGTAAAGTGAGAGTGCTGACACCAAAAGACATCATTAGTCTGGACCAGAGAGAACTAAGAGAAGTGCTGGCAATCCCGGTGCAGAAAGGGCAGAGCATTGTGGAGCAGGACAGTACTTTTATTGGATTCTCAATACCAGCACAAACATATCAGGAGATCCAGAAAGCATACATCAAATTAAAACTGGTGTATGCAGAAGCGAAGCATGTTATCTGTGCATACAATATACCAGGACAAGAAGAATACTTCAACAAGGATTTTTGCGATGACGGTGAACATGGAGCAGGTCAGAAGATTTTTTCAATGATGATAAATAGCAACATAACCAGCAGAGCAATCTTTGTGATAAGGTATTCGGCAGGTGAAAAACTTGGTATGAAGAGATATGAATGTATAATAGAAGCAGCGAAAAATGTGCTAGGGCACTACCCCTACAACACATATACAAATACGGAACAAGTAATTAAACCGCATAAGCAACGATACAGATCAACAAAAGAGAAAGAGGTACAGGAAAAGAAAAAGCAAGAAGAAGGACAACGTTTCAATTTCGCTGAACCACAAAGTGTAAACACCAGTTTTGACTGGGGTGGAGGAAATGAGGCCACTGAAGAATGGGACTAGGTTAATCCCTGAACAATTAGCTATGTGTACAAAAAGGAATCTACATGAAACTTCAGAATATAATTAAAACATTAACCTTATATTGCTATTTTGAAAAATGTACAATGAAGAAAGATTGTAACAGTGAAGAAATAAACATGGAGGTAAACGATGGTGGTCAAAGTGATATCTATTAACACCAGGGGTTTGGGAAATGACGTTAAAAGGAGATCAGTGTTTAATTATGGTAAGGACAGGGCGGACGTGATATGTTTACAAGAAACACACTCAACAAACAAGCTGAAAGAAAGGTGGGAAATGGAGTGGAATGGAGACACATACTGGTCGCATGGGGAAGCCAATGCGAGAGGTGTGGGAATTCTAATCAAAAAGAATTTCAGTGGTGAAGTAAAGCACCTTTATTCGGATGGAGAAGGGAGAGTGTGTATTGTAAGACTGGAACATGAAGGAATAAATGTATGTATTGCAAATATTTATGCACCAAACAAAGATCATCTTAATTTTTATGTTGAGCTGTTAGATCGTGTTTCGAACCTGAATGACAACTGTATAATAGTTGGAGACTTTAATCTAGTATTGGATGTCAATTTAGACAGGAAAGGGCAGGGATATAACAATGAACGATCGGCGGAAATTTTAAGAAGTACAATGGAGGATCTAATGTGGACAGATGTGTGGAGGTCAAGAAATCAGGGTGTGAAAAGATACTCTTATTTTAGAAGAAGACCAAGACCGATGGCGAGTTGCTTAGATAATGCGATTATCTCCACCGGGTTTGCAAGTAATGTAACATCAGTATTCTACGTACCTGCACCGTTCACTGACCATAGTGCAATTTTCCTATCCTTTACAGCGACTGAATTTGAAAGGGGTAGAGGCTATTGGAAAATGAATGATGCTCACTTGAGCAAAATGGACTTCTTAAGTTACATGAATAAAAATATAGAAGAGATTCGAAATGAGACAAGGAATTTCACAGGCAGAGAGAAGTGGGAGATAGTGAAATTTCAAGTAGCAAACAAGGCACAGGAGTGGTCAAGAAACTATGCAGAAGATAAGAAACTGATAATTGCACAACTATACGAAAAGATTCAAGAGATGGAAACGAGAATTTCTCAGCAAGGGGAGGAAAGCCAGTATGAATTACTGGAAAAAACCAAGCAAGACTTAAATGAGTTGGAACAAGAAAAGGCAAGGGGAATTATATTCAGGACTAGGGCTCGATGGAACATTGAAGCTGAAGAAACACTGAATATTTCTACAATTTGGAAAAGGCGAGGTATAAGACAAAAAGTGTGAACTGTTTAATTACTGATAGTGGGAGAGTTATAAATAATCCGAAGGAAGTTCTTGAAGAGCAGAGAAAATATTATCAGGAGTTATATACGTCGAATAAGAATTGTAAATTTACAATGGTAAATGAGTCGGAAAATAAAATAAGTTACCAAAGTAGGCTAGAAATGGAGGAGGATATAACTCTGCAAGAATTAACTTTTGCATTGAAAGAAATGAAGAACGGAGCCTGCCCTGGAATGGACGGACTGACGACATCCTTTCTCAAGATGTTCTGGCCAACCCTAGGCCCGATGTTACATGAGGCAATCCTGGATGGTTTCCAGAATGGGAAATTGCATAGGTAATAAGAATGGGAGTAATTAACCTCATCCCAAAACCGAGTAAGGACCCGAGGAGATTAAAGCATTTGAGACCAATTACCTTGCTGAACACTGACTACAAAATTGTTGAAAAAGCCTTGGCAAACAGAATTAAACCACACTTAGAAGCGTTGATACATTATGACCAGAAAGGTTTTATGCAAAATAGACGAATTGCAGCTAACATTAGAAAAGTTTTTGACATGATGATGCAAGCAGAACAACAACAGATAGCAGGAGTTGTCCTCTCTATTGATTTTATGAAGTGTTTCGACAGGATCGAATTTGAGGCAATTTTCGGTAGCCTAAGATACTTTGGATTTGGTCGGAAATTTATCGAAATGATAAAGACTACATATACTGATTTTATCGCAGTAGTGCAAAACTATGGTTATTTTTCTGAGCCAATACAGGTGACGAGATCGGTACACCAAGGCGGACCGAATTCCAGTTTTCTCTTCCTCCTGTGTGCTGAGGTTCTAGCGATGCGCATTAGGAGCGCTGATATACAAGGTATACCCGTGAAAGAAATTATGAATCTGTTAGGACAATATGCTGATGATTTGGATTCTTACATGGTGGCAGCGGAAGAAAATTTTGAAAAGATGTTCCATTGTCTAGATAGATTTGAACAACAGACAGGCTTTAAAGTGAATTACGATAAAACCTCAGTGTACAGGATCGGAACCATAAGAGACTCTAACGCTAAGTATTATGCACACAGGCAGTTAGAATGGACCAGCGGTTTGGTGAATATTCTTGGAGTTTGGGTTGACCATGACTTGGAGAAAGTGATGGAGTTAAATTATAAGGGACTGATGATAAAAGCGGAAGCCATTTTGAAGAGATGGAGTAAAGGCAACTTGACAGTAATAGGCAAGGTGCAAGTAATAAACACACTGATCGTATCGCTCTTTGTATATAAAATGACGGCACTACCTGAAATCGAAAGAAAATATGTGACTAAGCTAGAGCAGATGATCGCATCGTTTATATGGAATCGGAAGAGAAGTAAAATTGCACTGCAGATTCTGCAGATGGACTATGATAAAGGGGGACTAAGATTGGTTGACTTTAAGCTCAAGGACAGGGCACTGAAGTGTTCATGGATTGGCATTTTGAATAAGGACCCACAAATAGCCATATTAGCTTATGATGCTATTTCAGCAGTATTAGAGCAGAATATATGGAAGTAACCTATCTCCGACAGATGTGGATAAAGTAGTACAAACACAGAATAAGTTCTGGAAAGATGTGTTGATAGCTTGGTGCTATTACAACTATGAGGAAAAAGTGCCGAGTCCAGCAAACCAAATAATTTGGTGGAACTCACACATTAAAATTGACAATAAACCGATATTATGGAAAAAAGCATATGATAAAGGTTTGCTGTATGTACATCAACTTTTTGACAGAGGTAGGTTGGCGTCGGCGATAAAAATTAGCAGAGATTATGGTTTGAACTTTGTGGAATATGCCAGTATTGTAGAGGCAATTCCAAAAGAGTGGAAGCGAGGAAATGTGATGGAGATGGTCCCTCAAGAGACTAAATGGGAGAAGATAGTGACTAGCAAAGGAATATCAGCTATAGTGTACGCGGAGCTAATAAACAGAAAGAAGGGAATCGAGGAAAAGTGGAGATCGTGGTGCAGGGACTTACAAGAGGAAATAAGTTTTGATGAATTTTGTGGTGTTTTTAAGGATTTGCGGCGTCTAACAAAAATAGTGAAATATCAAAGCTTTCAGTATCGTCTCTTGCAAAGAGCAGTGATCACAAATGTGCATTTAAAGCGATGGAAAATTAGAGGATCAGATGTGTGTACCTTCTGTGGTAAACAACCTGAAACTGTAATCCATCTGTTTGTAGATTGTGAGAAAGTAAAGGAGTTCTGGGTACAAGTAGAAGCATATATGGAAGACTTCTCGAGAGTGAGGATAGAATTAACCGTGAAAAATGTTATTTTTAATAGGCTAGTTAAACCGATTTGTCATGTTAAAAATGTAATATGTCTAATTGCAAAGCAATATATTTATAGACAAAGATGTGGAGAAAAAGACTTGAATATTCATGAACTGAAGGCATGTGTGACTGACCTTAAAAGCTACAAAAAATATTATGCGATCAAAAACAATAGGCTCAAAAACTATTCTATAAGATGGAAAGATGAGGACTTGACGGATGCAACCCAAACAGCTAGTGAAGTCATTGAACAATATGTACTAAATATGTCGGTCTAAATATTCATGAGTTTAATTAAGAACTTAATCAGATGTAAAATATAGCAATAAAAGGCGTTTTGTCCAAATATAAAAAAAAGTTTAGACTTGCACATATCTGGTAATGAATTAAGTTTAGACTTGCACAAGTCTGGAAAATGAATTAAATTTAGACTTGTACAAGTCTAGTATGAATTTATTTAGACTTGCACAAGGTCTGGTAATGAATTTAGACTGGGTTATGTCATAGTGTGGAAAATGCTCAAAATACTGTTTCTGGCAAAACTTCTATTTTTCTTTTGTACTGTTACCATTGACAGTATGATTTAATACTGCTTGAAACTTCTTGTATTTGGTCTTGTATCATTCAAATCGTTCAATAATCAATATTTAATGGTTATTTAGTATGTGATAGGCTCCTGGATGATTGGCAAAGTAGATGATCCAATTAGCCTCATCTTGATTTTTGTGTATCACATGACTGTCAGCTCCAGCAAATCAAGCACTGTTTGCGACAACAGTTTGGCTGTTTGCAGGTGCCAGCTGTATCCATACAGGTGATTGGTTGATGGATTAGGGTCAGGTAAAGTTCATAGCCTTGAACTGGACTGATTCCCTTATATGGGCATGAATGACATGGTTTTTGCGAGTGTTACTGAGTGACTAGTTGATTTGTAGATTTTTGTGTAGTAATCCAGGCACCAACTTGACACAAATCCATACTAACTTTCCCCAAATCTTTCCATTAGCTCTGATTGGATGCTCAGGTGCCCCTGTGTTCCTCCAGGCCTGGGGTTCTTCAGTTGCTTGTGGGTCTTGGTACTGTTTAGACATCTATACACTTTTGTGTCAAAATTAACTTAAACTTGTTCCAGTCAACTCAATGCCTTTATGTGGCTTCCACTGGCATTCCAGGTATGTATATTTAATTTAGAAGGTTATTCTTTTGAGACACAGGGATTTCCTGTGCCAGTGATAGTAATTGGTTATTTTAGTGGATATTCCACGTTGCTTGTATTCTTTCAGGACCAAGGGAATCAACCGAGTTGATCAGTCTGTTTGTTTGTTCCTTTTCAGGAATTGCTTGCTCGTATATTAAATCTGTTAGATTTGTGGTCTAATTTCACTTTCTGGAGTAAAATTGCTTTAGATATAATGCTCGTCTGTGGTAAAGGTACTCCTGACGATGGTTCAGCATTCTGGTTGACATTTGATTACACATTATGTGAATCTGTTAATTTACTTTCATTTTAGCTCAGTGGAGGCTTGTTCCCCCTGAGAATACTGTGCTCTTAAATATCTCAAATGTGTGTTCGAAACTTGTACTCCTAAGTGTGTGTACTTGACTATCATAAAAGACTGGCAATGAAGAGAATTACAACAAATGGCATGGTGTTTTTGGCTCATTCAGGGCACTCCTGGTCGCGAAAGGTTCCAGGCCTCGTGTAGCCTGTGACAGTAACAACATTAATGAGTCACCAAAGTGGAATTCTTCACTTCGAATTTTTGTATATTTTTGCGCATTTACAAATTTTGTCTTAAGGAATGTGATTGATAAATACGTAATGAAGTGTACCCGACTGATAGTTGAGATTAACTGTGCCGTCACTAAATCGAGTGGTGAAAGTAATTGTATCCCCACGCTGATCCTCTTCTGTCTGCTCACACACAAAGGCAGGACACACCTGAGCCACAGGAGCTGGATTACGCGAACCTGTCAAAATGTATTCTCCACTTCATAAGTGTTTTCTCTATTTGGCATGTCATATTAAAAAATTTAAATCGCGAAAGCGAAGTAGCTTGGAATGGATATGTATTTTTCGGAGTTGTATGTTTATATTGGGTAGCGACAAAAATCTAAGAGAATTCTCGCTTTCTTTAATATCACTAAGCCCTTGTGGTTCATAAATACTTGCAAGCCGAACAGGTACATGCGAATGGATATCTACTAATGTTACAGGCGAAATCCATTGTTGTACTTTGAAAAGTGTTAACGAATTTGTGACTATGGAGCTATACCTCCGCCACCAGTGCCACCCGGAGAATATGTTGACGGATTGACGTAAAGCGCCGCTCTCAAGTCATAGAAATCCCATGGAGCACTTGGAGGTTTAGGAAGTGGCATATTGTTCAAAATTAAAGTAATATCGCTATCACTGGGCAATCCAGTGTATATTTCTAAACGAGAGATGCTTCCTCTAAAGTGTCCACCGCGACCCAGTACTATGTGCACACTACAAATAATGAAGAAAAATTATCATTATTTCTTTAAGATGCATCAATTACACTGACAAATAAGATCGACATCGACTTGGAAACCTGTTCATATTTTCGGCTGACCACTAAATTGATTGTGCTTAACGATTGACATCTGTTTCGAGCTTCTTGGCGTCGGCCTCAAAAATGGTGACTTTGCTTTATTTACACTGACTGCCATCGAGTACTGATTTAATTGTGCTTAACGGTTTGATAGTGTTCATGCTGATAAAAGGAGCCTCTGTCAGACACGGTCACTGTGAATGAGCCATCACTTCCAAATGTAATGATTTGGAAATGAAATGTCAAAAATGCTAAAGCCAACCGAGAGAGAAAGGTGACTCAAAACTAGTCGATCAATTCAACAAAGCCTACATTCGTCATATTGTTCATGTAAATGAGATTTGCAACTTGTCGTCGACAAGTGGAGGAAGGTTGCAGATTTGACTTCAGGTATTCTTTGTGTCATTGCTACCTTACAATAGGATTTTTGTGGAATTCTAAAGGCAGTTACAACTGCTGAAATATGTCAGCAGGAAAGTCAGAGAATATCATTGTAATTTTCCTCACTGAATATTATCTTTTCTGTGAAATAAAAATAAACAAGAAAGTCATCCTGCGTGAACGCAAGAGGCATACCGTCCACTGCGTAACCGACTGGTACGGGAGGGGGGGTGTACTCAGCCTGACTTGTACATTGACTTGTATGGGGGGGGGGGGGGGGGGGGGGGGGGGGGGGGGGGGGGGGGGGGGGGGGGGGAGGGGGGGGGGGGGGGGGGGGGGG
>JBCAUG010411462.1:0-16191 GCA_038406175.1 Haplosyllis leylae
TCGTCGATGAATAGAACTTTACCTTAAAATGCTTTAATTTCGCGGAATCGATCAGCCCGACACACCTTGAAGAAAGTTCAGACTTTTTGGATTGTTTTGAGACTGTGAGACATTTCTGACTGCTGTTTCATGATGGTGGTCCATGAGAAATTGTATTTGTAAGTGTACAGGGGTAATCAAACTAATAAATATTGCAACACAATTGTCTTTACTTGAAGGAGATTCAAATTTTGTTTTAACTTGCCTGTGTTATTCGTAGCTTTTGTATCAAGGAGCTGCTGAAACTACTCGACGTAAAATCTGTCAATCGTAAATAGTTAAAAATGCTTTTCTATGAGAAATTTGTTTAGCTGTCCTTTGGACACAAATTCTGGCTAAACTAAAAAAAAAAATTCTTATGGAAGACGTATTCTTCCCGCCGGGTGCATGCTACCCATCGGTTAGTTTGAGGAAAGAATTGAAATCTGGAAATTCCTCTGTACAAAAATAATTATTGAATAAGATTTATTAGGTAAATGTTTTGATTACTTGTGAATGCTTTTTTCTGACCCAAGGTCTTTATTTAATAGTTAAAGACTCGATGGGGAGGTGTTTCACTGAATTAATGTGTCCGAGACAGTAGCCAAGGACCATTAATTCAGTGAAACACTGACTCAGAGGTTTCTTTAACTATTTTAAAAACTTTCCCATTGAAATAACATTGGTGGAGTTGAGATTGCATGTAGATCTTAATTTGGTGAAACTGCATTGCATTGATTTGGTGTGCATTTCAGTTCAATTGCATTGTCCAGTTCAATTGCGAATCCTTATGTAAAGACAATAGCAGCCCCACGTACAGATTTCACCAAATTAATATGCTTCTGCGATGAATAGAAATTTGCCTTAAAAATTTTTAATGCTAATAGTGAGTTAGAACTCTTTTTACATTGTCGAAAATGTTTGAATTGTTCAAACTGCGGGGCGCAGAAATGAAACAATTCTTTACAGATTACATGTTATTTTGCCAAAAAAAATCTACAAAGAGTACTTAATTTTCGTCGGAACAAGAAACGTGGATTTTTTCAATCTCGAAATTATACGTTGTAAAATATTTTGCGCAATGACCTCTAATTTTTCAAAATTTGAAGATCACGATTCAAAAATAGGAATTCTACGTCATTAAGATCAAGTATTTACCGCACTTCTCCTTTGAATAGTTTAATTTACTCTCAAACAGATCACCACTAAATAACTTTTTGTTGACAAGGATTACACACACAGTACATGATCATTGCCCTCATGTGTTCTTTACTTATTTTTAATGATCTCTCCAATATTGGTATTAAGTGATTTGTTCAAATACGTGAGGAGGCTCATACCTTTTTCAATCAAGCGGAACATTACCGCAAAGTTTAGGCTGATTCACAATAAATTAAAATGGGTATGTGAGGCACAAATCAAAGCCTGTCTGGACACAGTCTTCTTTTGTTATACAAATAATCGGAAAAAATAAAATCCGTCCAGAATGACTTCACACTTTTCAAGTATTTTGCGACAGATCGTGAGTTTAAAAAATAGCAAGTAACGCTTGGTAAGCTAAAGTTCAAATTTACATATTATTATCAATCTCAGACAAGATCGACTTTCTATCCCGTCGTGGAATCATTCAAAAAGGCAAAGTCACAAAATGGGACTTAAATAAAGCTATATTCGACTTTTTCACAAACACACAAAGTTGGCAACGTTGGCATTAATGTCAACTTTGCATTCCAATCTATTTGCATATTTCATTTTCATTTGCACAAATTGATGTTCCAATTGTGAAATTAGAAGTCAAGGGATACACAAGGGTTAAATTTCAAGACTACCTACTTTACTAGACTTTGATTTCAAATATCAGAGCCAAAACAAAGTTGGCAATATTAGTATTCTTGTATCGTGGAGAGCTTGTGAAAATTTCTATTGTGAATGTAATTCTTTATGTGATCAATACACTTGGTACCGATCCATTCTCGTGAAATCTGGCTGGTCATGCTCAGGTGACACACCTTTTTTTGCCTTCTTCAAGCGAACTAGTTTTCAGTCATCTAGATCTTTACATACGGTGGATTGTTTCTTAGTCCACACGTGTTGATCGGTCGATCTTTAAGGAAGATATTTGATCTCCATAATAAAAGATTATCTGTTATTGAATCTTCCTTTTTTAACAGTAGCATGATTGCCTCAACACAAATATATGAATTCCATTCGTAGAAGAAGAGTGATCTCAAGCATGAAATGTTCAGACGTCAGAAATCGTTATAAACCAGGAACAAATAATACATACTTGATAGGTGGGCTGTGCATTGCCTCATACCCGATTTCTAAGTAAATGTTTTTGGTCTCGATCAGCTACAGTAATTTTAGTTTGGGGATTTATTACGAAAACTAAGTTACGTGGTAAGTTTTGATTTAATGTGCAATCATAGAAGGAATAATGAGATTTTTTTCAATGTGAAATAAACCACAGGTTATATTAAGATGGGGATGCTGACCCAGCGCAAACTTTTCTGACCCAACGACTATAAACATGAACTATATCATGAAACTTGTTTACTTTTAATTGTGAAATAAATACTCGCACCATTTCGTGGAGTTTGTGAGTGTTTAGTTTCGACTATTTTTCCATTTACCTTTATTTCCAACCTGATACCAACTACTTGTGTCTTTGCACTATGGAAATAATGTGAAAAAATTGCCATGAAAAACTGAATTACACTATTTCATGTTTATGGTCATCGGGCCAGAAGATTTTGCACTAGACACTAGGTCAGCGCCCGTACCTGAACTCGACCAGTGTAAACGCCTAAGCCAAAACGAAAGTGATTTTCTTCAAAAGTGGTTCCACACCCATTTTCAAGTGAAATCGCTTTCGCTTTGGTCTGAAAGAAAATGGCAATTTATTTTTGAAGTGACGTGGCTTTTTGCTTTCGAGCTGTGTCACGCTTGCGTTCAAATGTACCGGTAGAACAACGGACTTTGCGACATAGCTTCCAAAGCCAAAATTGAAGTGTTTTTCCTTATCAGGGTTTCGACGGATAACTTCATGATCTGCTACAATTTTGAGGTGCTTCAAATCTTGTTGAATTTTTTTTCGATCGTTTCAGTCGATTCTGTCTGAAGTTAATAAGGGATACCTCTGATATTCGGAGATTTCCAACAATGCACATGGTTAAACCCACTTCCTTTTGGAAAATTTGTAAATATCACAGACATCCTTAATTTCACAAATCCACAACATTGGCAATAGTGGCAACATTGCTATTTGTGTGTTCCCATAAATTTGCAGTTTCCTTCTTTACTCTAATCATATTGTATTAGCAAATGAAAATCTGATATCACTGGCTATAAGCGTATTACATTTGGACACTTCAGTGTTCCAGTAAATTTCATTCTTGTATTGCGGAGAGTTTTGAAAACCTCGAATGAAAAAAATCCAATGTAGTTCGGCTCTCCCTAAAATAAAATATAATTGTTCAATATTATTTTTGGGACAAATTTATTGGTTAATTATTCATGATCAAAGTATATTTTCTCATACACCACCATTGTATTCAACCAAAATTGACTGAAATGTTCAAAAACAGTACGAAATTGATGCTCTTTCGGCGGTGTGTGAAACCCGGAACTTAAAATTGAATATTTTCTGGAATGTACTAAATATACCTGTGTGGAAAGCTGAAGATTGATTTTTCAGGATGCTTTTCCTCAATCATGATTTCCTCATTCATAATATCGTGTTGTAATCCCATTTTGATAGTAAATATAGCATCAAATAATACTATTTTCCTCATTGCATCTTTTTCCAACGTTTAGGGGGAAGACTCGTGTACTAGAACCTTGGATAACAACCTCGCTCTTTGGAAAACACTTGACTGACATTTCAACATAATTTTTGGGATATTTACAAACAAAAAAACTTGAGCACAACCATGACAAAAACGTTTTTAACCATTTTGACCCTTGGGGTCACAATCAGTTGCTTAGCAACGCCTGCAGGAGGTGCTGCGGACACATTTACCCCAACGACTGTCAGTGACAATAATGGTAACCAAGCCGACCAATCAAGTACAATTACGTGGGGAAGTATTCCTCAGAAGGGAACGTACAAAATCACAGATGCGAATATGGATTACGACGCTGGCTTGTTGGAATATCTACACACTATGGTGGATCATTTTCTAGATGCAGTCTTCTTCAAAGACACACCTTATGGTAAGTAAATCTACCATTATAATAAATACCTTCGCAGTTTATCTTCAACAGCCTCTAGGTTATTAGCCCAACACCCTACCATTCAAGAATTCACATACTGCTTATAAGTACATATGAGACCTTTAAGACTGCCCCCACCCAAAATAATTATGCCGCTCTTATTTCAGTTAAAAACAAGAAAGTCCACCTGCGTAAATGCTACAGGCATACTGCTCGCACCACACATATGTAGGGAAAGGTGTACCCCCTGGTTCTGGCCAGGGGGTGCCCTAGCCAATCACCATGCCCCCGCCCCTCCTCCAGACTAAACTTAGCCACTGGGTTATAGGAAAGACGTAATTACCAGATCTGTCAACTTTGTGTTACTGGTAATTTAGGAAAAGATCGAACGAATGTCCGATCCTAACACAGAAAATTGAGGAAAATCCAGAATGGATCCGGTGACCACGGTGTACCTGTTATTTTGTTATTGTCCCGTTTTACCGTGAAGCCGAAACTCATTTGCATATCATTTGCATATCATCAGACCTTGGACTTCAGGTGACATTACAAAAGAATCGTTGAAAGTGGATCAAGTGATGCGGATCACGCAGAAGTGGTATTGATGAATTAATAACGGACCATACAGAGTGGGCATGGTCCGATCAATAATCAGGTCATCTGTTGCTGATTAAGTTTCGCCTTCACACACCCGATGTTCGACCCCCCTCTGGGTCCACTTTCTTCCATTTTCATGCAGTTTTGGGGGAAATTTGGCCAAATAATAGGTTAGCACCCCACCTTGGGATTCGCGCCCCCCCCCCTGTCTAGGAAATCCTGGATCTACCACTGCTGTCCAATGGATGGAGACAGAGGTGAGGCAGAGATTGCGTAGAGACCTTTTGGATGTGCTGCATTTACTATCAAGCCATTGGCTTTCGATAAAAAAAGCTAACTTTATTGATAGCCAGGAATAATATTAATATTACTTATAGTTTCACTAACAGTTGGCTCAAGCAGCATATTGGCAATTGAGGAATAGGCTTTGTTGTCCCACACATGGTTGTGGCTTATGGCGTGAATAGATTTTAAAATGTTCACGGGTGCAGATGATTAGACCGCCGACTTTTCGGTGTTTGTGGATAAGTAGAAATGAACAATTGGTCAGTAGGAAAGCTCGAATACCGGGTGTGCTCATACCTGCTGGCCAGGGTGGATCTCCGGTGCCTTACTGCCTTGTCATTGCGGGATGGTGCAGAAAGCTTCATATCTGAATGAGAAAAAATACACGATTACATTGGTTAATATCATTCCTACCTATCAACAAATTCAGTTTGTAATCCAAACCCATTGGATTGATGGCAAATGCAGCATATCCAAAAAGTCTGGATAATCATTGCCCCACCCCTGTCTCCATGAAGTCTATTACAAAATGGGCTGCGTGCAGTATATCAAGGAATGAACATTATGCATTGGTGGCGAAAGCATATTTCACGCGCGAGTTCATGAATATGGTTTTCTTCCTGTATAATATCCCCCGAAACTGAAATGAAATTTTGTACATCATTGCCCGTGAATTACAGAAATTATCACAAAATGATGAAAGGAAACCATATTCTACACAATAAATTAAGGATGTGCGTACGATTTGCAGAATTAAATTAATATTTACTTTTTTGCAGATGCAGCAAAGAATGCCATTGATGGAGATATTGACATTGCTGAGGTATTATCACAACTAATAATAATCTATGCGACCACAGGTGACTGTGGTGTGGCCCTAAAATTATTCCTCGCAGTTTACTTTTTCTCAGTATATTTTTGTGACTTTCAGTTAATTAACATTAACTCCCCATGGTTAATTCACAAATATTCTAAATAGTTTCAAATTAAATTATAATTTCAGAACAGGCAAAAAATTTCGCTATATATGTCCCCAGACAATTGCTTGCTCGCCAATTCATAAGAAGAAAATTAATTATTGATGGACATTATGAAAATAAATCAATACCATTACTGTTTGTAGTTCGGAACATACATAGCCGGTTATGGAGTCTGCGTCGTGGTTGGCATCATATTCATTATTGTGATGCCCATTGCTGGCTGTTGTTTCTGCTGTTGCAGATGTTGCTGCAACAAGTGCGGAGCCTCAAAGGTGTGAACTTTTTAAATTGACAGATAGTTTTTAGATAAATGTTTGATAGAAAAAAAATATTTTCCTTCAACAATAGATCTAATTTCTTAAACATGAGAACTGCCTCAGTTTGCCACTGAAAAAACGGCGCAAACGGCTTTTCAACTATTATTTTATGCGGTTAAAATCACTTAAAAATTGTAGAAGTCCCAATTGACAGCAACCAAAGTCTGATTTCTTTGGATCCATTCCCGATTCAAGTTATTTGACATAATTTTCTGGTTGTTGCCCACCAAAATGTGCCAATCACGTTTATCCTTACTAGCTTCCCACTGGATTTATGAAAAGATTTTGATGTCCGGCCTTCGCTTATTGACTCAAAAGAAATGATACGGATAACTTCTTTCGCTCAGGTTTGGAAGAAAAAGTACGAGAAGGATCACATGACGTGTTTCCTGTGTCAGTCAGTGGCTATCCTGCTGGTTTCCGTGTTCTTATTGTAAGTACAATCGCGTTTTTTCCTTTTCTGTAATGGGTTCTTCTGGTTAGATGAATCAGCTGAATTCAACTGTAATCAGTACCATTCAGACCAAGTGATAGTGTGAACAGGAGCATCGCTAGCGTTGCCGCTCCAAAATTGGTCCAGAACCCATTTGATTTTTTGTCACTAGCGAGACCATAGCGATGCCGCTCCCGCTCACGCTATCTCTCAGTGTGAATAGACCCTTAGGTGATGACATTAGGTGGTTGCATTACATTAATCACACCAGAGATGAATCCAGGGAATTCATCCATTGTGCTCAGGCGACAAATCACTCAAGCAACGGATTCATTCACACTGGCTTCGAAACCAAGACCGCAAGCCCAACACAGGGCTACCCTCCAAAATTAAAAAGAAAAGGCACTTCAAATAAACCGGGCTATTTTGATTTCTCATGCAATTATTTTTAAGCACCAACGTTCAACATGATTCAACAGTGCAACATTATTCACACCCTAGGCTAGTGGTTTCTCTTTCGGATTCGGTGCATTTCAGGCTTCATATTGATTGGTTCAGAAGTTCGGAAACTGTAGATTGCGTGGCATAAAATTGTGATCAATATCATTTGAGGATATCAAATGTGCAAAGTACGATGTAGCTGACATTGAGCTTCAATCGATGTACTGATTTTAATAGTAACAAGAAAGTCCTCCTGCGTGAACGCAAGAGGCATACCGCCCGCTGCGTAGCTGACCTATCCCCGGGGAATTATGTCCCCCCCCCAAAAATTTTTAAAAAAATTTTTAAAAAAAATTTTCGGGGAGCCTGAGTACCCCCCCGGGACTGAGTACCCCCCTGGCTGGGACAGAGTATCCCCCTGCTGGGACCTGAGTACCCCTCCAGCTGGGACCTGAGTACCCCCCCCCATGGCTGGAACCTGAGTACCCCCCACTGTGAACTGACAAACAGGACTCAAACTATTACCTTCCCCCATCCTTCGGATGACGGGCGGTAATGAAATCTTAAGATGAGGGACATTAACCATTGATATTTCCTTAATAAAATATCTGATGACTTTAACATTACACCTGGTTATTAATAAACTACTGTAAACGCACTCCGTTTTTAACATGCACCCCCTTTTTCTAGCACAACCACAGATTTTTCCACTAGATTTACGTAACTAGATAAATAACATCATAGCAAGTTCTCTCCTCATTGTCCCTCCACATACCAGCATTCATCTGTCTCAACCAGAGAATCTGTTCTGTGTTACTAATAAAAAGTATTACTTACTTCCTCATCTATTGTGGAAATTGTTTTTGTGGTTCTCAAGTAAGGGTCATTTGAGTTCTCAAATAATGCACACTGCAAAAAGTTGGTCTTGTGTGCATGCGCGTTATTTGTGACGTTTACGGTATTTCATTTTAACTAGCAATTAAATCTTCTTGAAAATGAGTAATAATCATTTTGCAAGTGAAAAGATTCGAGTTTTCCCGTAATACACAAAATTGGCATTTTTGTGTTTACCTAAATTTGAAAATATGATAGATAGAGAAATTCATCACATTGGCTAAAATTCAAAACACCATTACAAATGTAAATTTACTTTGAAACTCATTTGGTTCTTAACTGTTTCCAATTTAGATCTATTTATATTGGAAGTTGTACAAAAATCCCAACGTTGTCAACTTTGTCTATTACAGGGAAACTCGAACAGAACTTTGAATCAATCAATGCCAAGTACACAAAGGCTTCCTTCTATTTAAGTGGTATCAGTGGCAATAACCTTGGCATTCATTTTGCTCGGACTAAAATTCAAACTAAAATCCAAATTGAATGCTTTGCCAACAACAGTTCCGAATGCCTTTTGATTGTTTTTTATTTGGTGGATGCCGAATTTTTGGTTGGATTTTCCCAGTCTTTGTATATTTCAGGAAGATGGACTTGTTTACAGTACAATTCCATTTTGCACTGACGATAATATTACTCTTCTTTCTCCTCCTGTATTTCTACAGTTAATCGACTATATATATTTTTTTCAGTTGTGGCACAGCCGTACTGTACGCCACCAATCAGGAGACGGGTAAAACAATCAGTAATCTGGGAGACATTGTGTCTGACAACCTGGATGACGCTAAAACCTTCGTCGACAATACAGTCGCGGTAAGGTCAATTCTATTATTGAAACCTCGCTTTAATCAATATTACAAAAGTAATCAATGAAAAGAATTTAAGGCGACAACTGCCAGATGCACTCAGGAGTCCATAATGTACTTGGAAGTACCAAACGACTCTTTTAGACTTAAATATACCCAGAAACAACTGTTTATGTATTCGATTCACACTTTAAGAAAATAGCATTAACATTTCTGTCGGTCAGAAAGCCAAGAAAAATAATTCCACATTTTCTTTCAGGAATTCCAGCACGTTGGCTCAACCAACTTCAACTTTACAAAAGATGTAATAACTCGTGATTTAGACAGTAAGTAACAGTGACACTTTATCACAAAGGCAAAGGAGAAACCGTTATTTCGATTTAGATCTATTACATTAGCGGATCTAAGGGAGGCACCATGGACATAGGCCCCCCCCCCCGGTCCAATTTATTTCATTTTCATGCAGTTTTTTTGGAAAAATTTGGCCAAATAATAGGTTCCCCCCCCCCCACATCTGGGAAATCCCGGATCTGCCACTGTATAAATGGGTGTAATTATTGTAATTATCGTTCTCGGGATAAAATACCCCCTCCAAATTTAGTATCCTACCATTTTCTACCCATAAGAATGAAAACAAATAACTAGACATTTACAAGGTTTTCATGAGGATTAAATCAAACGAAAAGCACATGGTAAAATGTTTGTAAGATGCTCCGAGATATTATTCTTCCTGTTTACAAGAATACCGACATTACTTGGCGAGCATTTCTAGTTAATTCTGATTGGTCAGCTTCACCATCATCAATATTTTTTAAATTATCCTATTGGTCAGCTGAGCGATTTTCTGCTTCCGCTTTACCCTCGCCAAGTACTGTCACCGTTCCCTAACAAAAGATTCAACTCTTTGGATTATTGGCGTTTAATGAGACAAAAATGACGTCATGAACAAAGTTCAAATGGTTCTCGTGACGTTGTTAGATGATGTCCAAAATGGCGTCATGGCAGCATTCTGTGTAAACAAATTCCAACCAAAGAATGCAGGTTAAAGTAAGCCTACTTATCATAAAACTGCCAAAAGCCCTCAACATCTTCATTCCAAGATGTTAGGGGTTAATCGACTCAACCAATAAGGTGACTCTAACGAGCCAACGATAATCCTTGTTGAATTTTGTTTGATGAAAACGTTTATTCCGCCTCATACAGACGTCGGTTACCTGGTCGGAGTTCCGGTGAGAGAGACGTTACGCACCGAGGGAAACATCGATGCCGCCTTGAACTCCGCCTACGCTATCGACAGCCGTATGTATTTTGAAAACTGTGATTTCTTCACAATCATGATTACATTGACCACTAATCGAGTTTTCCCTAAATGGGGATGCATTCTGTAGAATTCTGCAGAATCACGAGAAAACAAAAAAATTACTCCTAGTGAGCCAATGACTTTCATGCCCTTCGTGCTAATTCCCCATCTCGTGATTCTTTAGAATATTCAGAATGCATCTCCATTTAGGGAAAACCCGATTACGCTTGAAGTGTACGACGTACACGCACAGGATACGAACGTTCGTGGGCGTCGTGATCTAATAGGCGCCTTTAGTTGCAAAGCACCTGAGAATTTAACATGTTCGTGTCCTATTTCGAGTTTTTCCATAATTACCAGAACACAAAGTTGACAGATCTGGTAATTACTCCTTACCTTGTTTTTCCTATCTTAAGTTTGTTAGAGTCACTGAAAAATTTGGTAGAATATGCTACTCAAATTTCTAATTAATAATATGTATGAAAAGAACTAACATGTCAAGATTTGTACAAGAAAATAAGAGTTTGACTGAAACACGAAAATGTCAGATCTGGCAACATTGTACAATTATGGAAAAACACGAATGTGTTTAATTCTCTCTTCGTTGTCTGCCATAATTTAACATGTACGTGCCCTAACGGTTTTGATATAATTCTCTCGTCGTTGCTTTCCAAAATGAGCCAATCACGTCTATTCTCACTGATGAAAAGATTTTAACTTTTGCTGATTGGATCGAATGAAAAAGTATTGCTAACTTTCTTTGGCTCACGTCATTATTAGAAATCATAGAAAAACGCATTGAGATATCGATGTGGTTTTCTTTCTTTCAGTAATTACAACGTTGTCAGGACAACTGAATGATGTTGACACCAAAACGGGAGAGCTCAACACGTTACTAACCACACTGGGCAATGACTTAGATGATGTTGTAACAGATCTGGTAAAATCCCAATTGTAGTTTGCTATCATTTCCCAGCAGGAGTGAATTCCTGTTGTTGATTTTATTCGGCCTTTTAAGTGGTCAGAATAAAAATTAATGAATGATGCTGCAATGGGTCATTTTTGGGTAATTTCTTTGATCGTATGATAAAAACAATAAATAAAAGTAATAAAGTTCGGAAATGTACAAACATGTGCTAAACTTATTTTCAACAAGAAAGTCCTCCTGCTGGACACCCAGGGGGCAGGTACCCCCTGTCCTGTCCTGGCTGGGTGGGGGTACACCAACCTAACTTGGTCAGGGGGGATACCCAGCCTGACCTGGGATGCCCCCTAGGGACTGGAGTACCCCCCCCAGAAAGGACATGGGACAAGGGAAAGTATTATGGCATGGAGGTGGGGTAAACCCCCCTCACAGTGGTGGACAAACAAACAAACTGAAACTATTACCTTCCCGTCGTACTACACGTACTACATACACATGCGGTAATAATTCCAGGTTGTGTGACGGAACACCCCCCCCCCCACCCACTGGGACATCAACCTTCTGCTGCCGGCGCCAACTCTTATTTTGCCAAATATATTACTGACCAAAAAAGAAACACCATAAAAATGAGAAAGTTCGGGGCGGGGGGTAACAAATGATATTGAACTATACCTCCCAGTTGTCCTCCTTAAATTGCATTAATTATGCTTCCTTCTAGAGTATTGGGAAGAAACAACTTTCTTTTATTAATTTACAGAACACTTACAGAGCAGATCCTGACTGTAACAGTGCCTGTCAAAGTATTTTGGACCCCACTGGCTTAGACGTCAGCATCAACACTGGAAATGTGAGTCTTTCTCATCTTGTTCTAGAATAATGTGGAATTAACTAAGTTTGCAATATAATGTGATGTTCAAAAATGATTGAATTCATACTTTACGCTCATACATAACTTTGAACATTGCGTTATTACAGTTTCCAGACATATCGTCAGAGATAAGCACAATGAACAGTGTAACAAGTCAAGATCTCACAAACAACATAGACCAGGTAAAGCATTAAAATATTTCTCAGCGGAGACAAAGAAAGGCCGATAACATAGTAAATAATTCCTAATTAAGAAACTTTTGATACGTTTTTTTGGGGGGGTGAAATTATTTCTAGTGCAGCCAAACAAACCTTTGACTTGGATGTCCAGTATAGCTTGTTAAACTTTCTTCCCCATTCTCTGTGGTGATTTTGTGATGAACATACCCTCATAAAAGAAAATCTCAAATGTATAATAGAACTCGAATTGTTATCTTTTTGTCAACTGTATATCTATCTTGTTGGAGATATATGTAGAACACAAGAGGAATGAAAATTGAAGTATTGAATGATACAGTATCTGATTGAGTTTTCCCTTAATCGTTGGTTAGGTCATTTAACAAATTTGCCAACTTAGTTAAATGTAATTCAAACTGGTGGTTGTCAATAATGATAATCAATCCAAATGGGCAATGGTAAATTCACTATTGCCAGTAATAAATGCTAAAAAACTAGCCATAGTAAATTTACCATAGCCAATTTGGATTGATTATCATTATTGACTACCACCAGTTTGAATTGCATTTAACTAATTTGGCAAAATTGTTAAATGACCTAACCAACGATTAAGGGAAAACCCAATTAACTTTAATTCTTGCAGGGCAAAGCTGATTTTGAGAACATTCCACAAACAGTAGAGACGGACACAGCGAGCACCAGGCAGTCGATCACCGACAATCTAGATTCCTTCGTTCAGACCATTGATGATGGACTCAAGGAAATAACTAAACTCTCTGATGATGTAAGTAGCACACATACCTGCACACAAATATACACACACGCACACCATCTGCACACATTGATGATGGACTCAAGGAAATAACTAAACTCTCTGATGATGTAAGTAACACACATACCTGCACACAAAGGTACACACACACGCACACCATCTGCACACATAGTGATAAGAAAAACTCAATTATGTATGTCCAAAATGCTCTAGAAAATGTAGCGCGAACAAGTAGCTCTTGTTTATCTCCCAAAAGCTCCAACTACAATTTCTCGTAGTTACCAATTCAAACCATGTGATATAAATCTCAAGTCGTTGTCAGCCAAAATGTACAGATCACGTCTATCCTTATTAATTTCACACTGGGTTCATGAAAAGTTTTGATGTCGGCCTTTTGCTGATTGGCTCAAAAGAAATGATATGGAAAACTTCTTTTGCGAATGATTTTATCTCATTCGTCTAATGAGATGAAATCCTAATTTTAAAACCTCGATTGTCTCACAAACTGTGTGACTCATCTGAACAGATGCGATAATAAATATTCTGGAATTTTGTAAACTAGACAAGAATTTGCATTACAGGTCAATCCAGAACTGGATAAGATACAGGAGGACTACATAGATAAATATTTTGGTGAAGACTCCTACGATAGATATAGGTTTGACAATATTCCTCGTTGTTTTTGTTTTAAATTCTAATTTTGAAGTAACCTTGGGGTTAAAAGGATTTTCTTTCTTGGTCAAAATGATCCCGCAAAGAAACCAAAGCGACGCAATTTTATGGTTTAAAATCGTCTCTATCGGAAATAAAATGGCTGGGCAAAGAAAGTTGCTTTATTATTGATTGGTTTCGGGATTTTCAAAAAAAAGTTGGCTTTGTTATAAAATTTCTACGACCCTGCCATGATACAAATTGGTTCTCTTTGCCTGTTGCACAATGTTGTACAGCAGTCCTGAATCAATTCATTAGCGAAGTCCTTTTGTTTAAGGTTTGTTCACACTGTGCGTTTTTTTCTAATTGCGACTGCGATTTATTTCTGGTTACAATGGGCTGTACAGGAGCTGGTGATGTTGTCGAAAATGCACAGTGTGAACACTTCCATTGAGTCCTGTACAACCCATTTGTTGCGACAAGATGAATCGCAGTCGCAATCAGAAACGCACAATGTGAACAAGCCATTAGAATTGCGTATTAATTATAGGTGGTACGCGATGATCGGTCTGTCCTGCATAGTGTTGCTCATCGTGGTGATGAACTTCCTGGGACTGACTACCGGTGCTTGCGGATTCAGCAGAAACCCTTATGACAAGTCATGTTTGTCAACCTGCGGATCCTGCTTCTTTATCCTGTAAGTTCCCTTTCATCAGATGTCTTTATATTACTCAGTCTGCAATTTTTTTTTTTTAAAAAATAGAATTTTGAGCAAAAGCTCTTTAGTCGATTCAAATTGTGTGATATAATTCTCTGGTCGTTGTCCCGCCAAAATGTGCCAATCACATCTGTCCTTACTGATTTCATACTGGGTTTATGAAAATATTTTGATGTCGGTCTTTCGCTGATTGGCTTAAAAGAAATGATATGGAAAACCTCATTCGTGATTGCGTTGCTATTTTACACGAATCTAATGCATTTCTCCTTGCCTTTCGAGAGCATTCGTTGTAACAGTAGATCTTACGTTAAGCCAAATGAAAGTCAATTTGGAAAAAAAACAAGTAGATAATATTCCCTTCAGCCAAAGAGAAAAAAGTTTCAATATCAGTGCGAATTAACGCAACTTGGAAAGGAAAGAAACTATAGCGTTAATGAATAATTTAGCCCCGAGGTGGGTTTATTGTAATTTAGGTTTGGAGCTGTAGATATTTGTTATAATACAGTATTGATCTGTACTTAGGCTATGATATGTTACATCCTAGTAACAACAATACGTCAAGAAATTGTCTGACTTCGATCACCTTATTTCCAGTTACACGTAAAAATTGTAAATAGACAAGGAAAATAGTTGAGTTTTCTCTATCTTGAGTCAGAAAATTCATTTAATTCAGCAACAAATTTGAAATCAAAAAAGACTTCTGTAAGATTTGAACTTACAACCTAATTATGATCAGTCAGCAGTCATACCTCATTCCATGTCTTGGTACAGTTCTGCATAGTAACGCATAGTTCCCGCTGCCGCTCCCGTGCAGTGTGAACGTGCCATTAGAGCCATTTCAACGTTTCGGAGAGCTTTGACAGCGCCCAATCTCTAAGCTTTGCCTTTGCCTCTGCAGCCGAGGGAAGGCGGCCATCCTCCGCGAGGGTCGGAGATAAATTACAAAATAGGAAAAACTTGAATTAATTTAGAATTTGTTTCCAGTTCGGCGACCCTGATCTTCGTGTTCGCTTGGCTATTGATGATTCTGTGCACGCTGACGTTTATCATTGGCGCCCCGGTTGGTGCGATTATTTGTGAAGAGATAAATAACCCAGACTACATCATATTCAAAGAGGTTTGTGCCGACACTGATCAATTATACATAATTCATCGTGCGAGTCGTTTGCCAGAAGATAATTGTTTCGAGTTTTTCATGATAAGATCACATTTACATTTTAAGCCTAAATTTGCATGAAGAAGTTCAAATAATTTTAAAAAGATGCCTCCAGTGAAATCTGAACTCACAACACTGACCATCATTGGATCTAAGGTTGAATGCTTACCCAAATGGGCCACAGAGGCCTGTACTACTTAGCAGGCATTTAACTGAAGTTTGTTTCATGCACCATTTCACATTTGAAAAATCATTAAAGCATGTCTAATGTAAATTTTTTCTTAAAATGTGAAGTTTGATATTATTCTGAAAAACTCGATTGGGTAATACAGTCGGAGTGTCAGTTACAAAACCGGGGATCTCAATAGTGCGACATTATTGAACAAATAGATCCATTCAAAGAAAATTCTTCAAAGGTGGATCCCCCGCCTTTGTCCTCTGATTCGTAACGTTTTTAGTTCAATTGTGTTCCCGAACTCGTAATTAATAAACTCCAGGGTCTTTTCGCTATTCATGAAAGGTGTGATTATTTTTAAGGAATCCCACTACTGTCTTGCTGGTTGACTAACTCTATTGTCGTTTATTAAAATGGACAAATAACTTCTATTCATGTATTATCAAACAAAGGACCACTCGCAG
>JBCAUG010411573.1:0-16191 GCA_038406175.1 Haplosyllis leylae
CCCTTCTTATCTGAAGCTGTGAGATCAATATCGCTTAAATACCTCAACGTTCCCATCAAAACACCAACAGGTTCGAAGTACTCACACTTTTTACCCTTTTTTTATCAGATAAATGTAGATAGTATTGAAAGATGACCTTTTAAAATGAAGAGCAGGATATAGATCAGACATAAGTGTGATGTTCGTAGGAAATCGAAGAAATATTTCAGTTTAATAATGATACTGGTTCATTTTTTGTTGCTTATCATTTTTTGATTGCGACTTCTGAAGTGGCTGAACTATCCCCAGTCTTGTCCAGGCACCGTAATCACGGTTTTCCATAATTATACAATGTTTCCAGATCTGCCAAATCTGGCATTTTTGTGTTTCAGTTTTATTTTCTTGTACAAATCTTGACATGTCAGTTCTTTTCATACATATTATTAATTAAAATTTTGAATAGCATATTCTGCTAAATTTGTCAGTTACTGTAACAAGTTTAACATAGGAAAAACAAGGTGAGAAGTAATTGCCAGATCTGTCAACTTTGTGTTCTGGTAATTGTGGAAAATGGTAAAAGTGCCAGGTAACCAGGAAGTGTTACTGTTTCTGATCTTTGTTCCATTCAATGCAAGAACAATTCAGTCAATTGAATTTTTTTCAAAATGATCTTAAATCACTGGCTTATAACAGGGGTCGGGGTCTTTATTTCCTTGCATTTTTGCAAAAATGGTTGCATAAGATAGGGATATCCTCCTGCAGGATATCCTAGATCCGATACTACAAATGAATTAAAAATGTATGAGGATTCCCAATGTGAATGTTAGGATTATCCAAATTCTGTTCAACCAAAACAAACTTTATTAAATCCATGTGTCAAATAAAACACTGTATCTAATTAACCAGTCCACGTAGATTAAGAGAGACAAACATTTTCATTTCTGGTACAAGAGTAACCTTACCTGTTATTTATACTTACGGAGTAAAGTAGGTAAGGCACTCAGTAGTGTCTCTGATCATCACACATAATTCCACTACGTCAATAGAAGAAAACGCTAACTCTACGTGTCAGAAATAAGCAAAACTTGATTGAAATCTATAACATTACATCTGACCACAACAGTCAGTGGAGGGGGCGCCAACTGCAAATGCGGTTTATGTCAAGCTATTCTTTTTGCCAATTTTTGCCAAAAATTGTGTGAAAATGAAAAAACTCACTTGGGGGAGGGGGGTCCCTTTGAGTCCAAATATTTTTCTTTTCATGCTTTTTGGGGAAAATTGGCCAAAATAACAGGTTGGTGTCACTGGCGCTCCCTGGATCCGCCAATGCAACAATGAACTCATTTCACAGATTTAAATGATGCGAACATTACGTATAAATGATTCCGATCCGGACTGAGAGGTTTTTATTCGGCTTGTTTGTTGCCTTTGCCCAGGTCTACAATGAGTCTCCTACCGTTTAATCCAGTTGGGACCAGATCTCGGGGTAAATCTGTTCCAAAGCTGTACACTCTAAAATATTATTATATTGGAATATAGACTTTATCCTGCAGGTATTTTAAGAGGCAATGCAATTATCAGAACCGTACTTGAAAATCGATTCCTAACCACAACAATGCACAAAACAACAAAGCCTATTCATTAATTGCAAAAGACGCAATTTGCGTTAATTGCTATAATGCATAAATATAGGTTTATAAGTTATTTTTGAAAGTGCAGGTATAACCTCAGGTATTTTGAAAGAAAAACGACAGAGATCTTCATTGCTTTATAGTCTACTGGGATTCTTATTGATGTTCCAGATGAAAATCTAGAAAAGACCTATAGACATTAGTTTGATGATATAAATGACCATTTTTCAATTGTATTAAAATTAATTACATCGTCACAGTTCGTCAAGCAGCCTACAGTGGTGGATGCAGCGGCTGATTGAGAAAGAGGACAAACATGAAATCTATACGGCCGCCATCAGCAGCCATGTAATTTATGGTTTATTTTGCATGGGCCCCTGCCCTCGGGATCAGCTACTGGTCAGAATAATGTTCATTCTGTTCAGCTCCTTTAGATCATTGGGATTCTGTACCTTCTCATTAAAAGATTTCAAGAATTCTTACATCGTTTTGTCTGGAGTCTCGGAATTCTTAACTAACACAGATTGTTTTACCTGGTTTTACAAATACCCGAAAGATTGATCGCACCATGTAATTCTCCTAATGTTTCTACCGACTTAGTGGCGAATCCAAAATTCACCTTAAAAGGGGCGCCCAACCACGGTACCACCCTCTCCCAAGGGAAAACCAACATGAAGAGGAAACAGGTAGGTCGAGAAGCACCCACCCTACTCAGCCAACGCAAGCTCATTTCAGAATCTTTGGGAGGAAGACGCCCCATCAACGTCACTCCAAAAACCGCATGAAAATGATAAAAATATGGGACTCGATGTGTCTCCTGTGCCTCTTAAATCCGTCAATGCAAGTGCATTCATCCCTCCCCCCGCACCACCATTGTACATCAGTGAGTTTTGAAACCAAGCTATTCACGGAAACAGAGTCCAATAAATCACAGGTGAACCTTTGGCCTCCGAACAACACGAGAAACACGGAAAACATACCTGGGATTGATTGAGTACCCGCTCAGGTACGGAAGAGTACTTTCTGACACGGTACAAGTAACGTGGTGTAACCAGCCTCATTGTATTAATACTCAGCTATTATATTCTAGGCCTGTTGTTTTAGTGCACGTAAATAACATACGCGTGGATCGGCGAATCAAGGAGGAGGGGGCGCCAGGACGCGCGCCCCCTCTGGTCCAATTTGTTTTATTTTCATGCAGTTTTTAAGGAAAATTGGCCACAATAATAGGTTGGCTCCCCCCACCTTTGTAGTTGGTTCCCCTTCCTCTTGGAAATCCTGGATCCGCCACTGATGTGGATCCATCTGTTTCAGACTCAGGACCAGGAATTCTATTGGTCTGGTAGGACTTTTGGACCTATAGAAAAGAATGTAAATATTTACGTAATTATAGTGTGGATCAGAAAACCATATCAAACCCATAGAGATTAATTTGCAGGGAAGCTTTGTGTGAGTCCGGAAGGATTTATAACCGTTTATATTTGTTCAAATGCCGCCCGGTAATCGTTGTCCATAGCATCAAACTCAAACAAACGTTCACCTTAGTTTTACAGACACATATTCAGATCACTGTGGAGACTTTTCCTCCTTGGGTCACTACGCTGGGAGGTTCTTGTGATCATCCATGATGAAGGGAAATTAGGGCTAATCGTTTTTGTGAACAGCAGTGAGCACAAAAACATTGCCTCAAAGCCTTAGGGTACCCAGTGGAAGGGGGAAAGGGCCATGCTACTCTGGCCTAATAAAAGGTCACTGGTCTCTGTGGATCTCTAGACCTCCCTTCCATCCAGTTTCTGATGTAGTTGAGCCTCAGAACAATACACATATGTCTTCCTTCTTGTCCGCTAAAGTCTTTCAACTAAGGAGAATCAATTATGGAAGGAAGTCTTCAGATGTTCAAAATGGTCCACCCTTGTTTCATTGCTTGTGTGCACGACCTTGTCCCTTTGCCCTGCAGTCTCACGTTGCATTACTGCTGTACACGCAGAAGGGTGATTACTGCAGGCTAAAGCTGTTTGACCTCATTTACCATCCCTATTGTTTTCCTCTTGATGGCGCCCACGGTGGCCATCTTAGGACCTTCATTACATCTGCATCTGTAATAACCAAGGAGAGATAACAACCAATTGTGAATTCCTGTAGGATATTGGTAGCTTTATGAACATCGGGCATGAAAAAATATATTGCAGATCCATGGTGTGGTCGGGTTTTCAAATTTTCCACTCCCGAGTTGTGTAATTGATAAACGTGAGAACGGGTTGATAAGGGTTGAAAGGGTGTGAAAAGGTATCATTGCTGAAAGGTAAATGTCAAACATAATGAAATGGTAGGAACTAAGAACATCCTGAAAACATCTTTTTGAATGACATGGCTGATGGGCAAGGCGGAAATTAATTTCAAACATTGGGAAACTGTTTCTCACAATACGTGCACAAACACATCAACAGCCCCTGAAGGCCACCGGATATTAAAAGAGAGGCTTGCGTTTGTTTTCAAACGGTAGATTGCACCATCAAGTTTTGTTAATTTGCTCAAAGCACTATTAACAGTTGAAATCCAGAGCGAAATGAAGCTAATTAAAACTGCTGCTTTGTGTAGATTTTGTTAAATTGTTAATTCTGGAAAAAAACCCGCACAATGTGGATGAATGGAAGATGTAGTCAGGCGAGGATGATACTAGTAGCTCATTTTGACAGCTCTGAGCCTATTTTGTGTAATAGTCGAGTAATCACGATGTCAACCAGAAAATCTACTGAAAACCTACCGTGATTTAAGCAGCAAGTGAAGCCCAGATTTACTCAATTGACGTCATCTCGAACAAAAAAAATTACAATGGCGTCGCCCAGGCTTATGTAATGTTTGTTTACAGACAGGGATTTTTAGCCAAATAATCTGCAAAATGTCTATCACCGCATCATTAATCATTATAATTTTTTATATTTTGACCTGAATAAACTGACGATTAAACTGGTTCAGGAAAAACAAAGAGTGCAGATAGTGAAGGCAATTGAAATTGCATAAACCTCCACACATAATGCTACAGGACAGGGGCCACCAATACAGTCCTCATAAAATCAAATGAAATTATGTAAACGTTCCTGGAGCATAGCTGTATTTCCGCCGCGAGCTCGTCAGCTGATGTGGCCTAACGTTCACACCTCTGTATTCAGCAAGGAGATCCACAACTTTAAGGAATTTGGCTGACCTTGAGGGATTGCATAATTCTGACGTCTCTGAGAATCCGATGGAACACACGACCTTGTGTTCACGCGACCACATTTTCTCATCATTCTTGTTGTTAACGTCTTGTGGTTTGATATTGATATATGTGGTCAGATATAGATAACCTCTGTCAAATTGATAAGCAAACTTCTTAACAGTTGTTGTTTACACGTGATAAAACCCAAATTTTGAGCCGTTAAAAAATTAGTGAACGAGACGAGACATCAACCTTTTAGATAAATTAGTCCTCGCAACTACAACATTTTGACAACATTTTTCTGCATTCAGTTGTAAGTGAGAGTATCACAGATAGTTTCCTCGCAGAGACTAACCAGTTGACTCAGTTGTGTACTTCATAGTTTTTGACTTGATGCATATCCACATGGTACTCATATGAGAGCCATACAAACATACGTAAGCCCCATGGAGAAATACTGTGCACAATAGCTGCACGTTAATTTGTGTGTACACACCTTTCAAAACAACACGCCGAAAATCGTAAAAATGTTGGAAGTTATAATGGAGTGCACTGGTTGAACAGAAATGGATTATTTTCTTGTACTGGACTGGACTTCGGTCTACACTTACTCTTGTAAACTAATCATTTCATGGGAGCTCAAATTTTTATTTTACAAAAGACTTCAACTGTAGTGTATAACAGCTGTTACCATAGAAATAATAGACTTGGAATTCCCCATATATTGTAGTTGTACAATACTAGCAATAAATTACCTGTAATAACTGTGAAGTAGTATGTGTGTACTTCCACCCACGCACAACAGCTTTGTACTGGGTGGAATGCCCAACAGCAGTTGATATTTATGCACATGTAGTTTTTGTAATAAAGCAGTCCAATTGGCAAAGAAAGAACAAAGCCGTGGCCAGAATCTAAAGGTGTGGAATTTGATTGCGCAGTGTAGAACTTTTACCGGTTATAAGAGTTCATGTGGTGTTTGGCAGCTGGACAGATAATTAGTGACGGACCAAAGATTTCTCAGACGGAGAGAGAGGGTGGATCAACTCCAGGCCTGTTAATTAGCAAAATTTTTCCTGAAAAACGTATCAAAATTAAAGGAATTGGACCGAGGGGCCTGCATCCTTGGCGCCCCCACTTGGATTGGCCATAATTTCTTAATTTTCAAACTGTTTCTGAAAAAAATAGGTCAAACAGTAGGCTGGCACTACTCTCTGGGAAATCCTGGATCCGCCACTAAATTCCTTAATTACTTGAAGTACAATGTACTGCTGCCCACGCATAAGTACAGTATCTGACGTCTTTTCGTCACTGAATGCCTCACAACAGTATACTAATTTACCAAGTACTAGTAATTTTCTTAATTAATTAGCCAATTCCATTAACACAAAAAATACCTGCCACCGTTAACCGGGAGACGAAGTCATGTCCCTGACCGAAGTTCACCCGTAGGTCACATATTGTCGCTCATTAGGTCTATGTACATATCTGGTGTAACGGTAAATTATCATGGCATTCTATTTACGGATAACACAGCTCGTAAATTAATACGAACAGTTTTCGGAACATTTGTTCAGTAACGTTTACTGAGTTCTACTGACTGGGTCGTTGTTGATTTTGTTGTTACCATCTGTTGTTGCTGCTGTTGCATAACGGAAATAGAATTGGTTTGGTTTTGAAGAAGCAACATGAGGGACAAGCCTAGCTGTCTTACAGGACTGGTAGGTACAGCTCATGCTTCGTTTACACGTACCGTCAACGCCACCGTTTTTGTGAACGGCACCTTTGATCTTTTTAACGTTATGTGTAAACAGCACCATGGGACTGCATTTAACCCATTTTTAAACTGTACAAAAAACGTTGACTTTGATGGTACATGTAAACAGGCCTTTACAAATATTTCTACACGCATACAAACACCCAAGTACAATTCACACACACACACACACACACTTCCAGGTGTGGACAATATGTTCTTATTTTTTGTTCCATAGGATTTTAAGTCCACCAGTTTTTATCAAGGTTTTTTTTCAGATGTCATTTGTTAGATATTGACTCAGTACAGTGGCGGATCCAAGATTTCCCAGTGACCATTTTTTCAAAAAACTGCATTAGAAAAAATAAATTTTTGTTGGGGGGGGGGAGCATTGGGGCCGTGCCACTGGATCTGCCACTGCAGTTATAATTCCAATACGTATCCTTTCAGACACACGGAATCAAGCACACACGCACACAGACAATCACAAACACATACACACACGCACACAGGTACACGCAAGCACACTCATAAATCACATCCAAAACGGGAAACCACAATACTTCACAGACAGTGGATTATTTACGTCTGTTAAATCCACTCAGGCTCAATCCGCACTCCATCATCCTTTATCCACTTTGCTCCTGCAATGCGAAGCGGATTGAGTCGTCGTAGATCCAAGGTGATTATACCTAGTGATGTCCTTCTCTGTCGAAGCTTGAAGTTTTAGACCAGTGCATAATAGGCTTAACTACTTCAGAAACGAGTTTTTCGAAAAGGAAATCTGGTCAAATATCCAATTTGCTGAGTATTGGATCAGTTCTTAAAGGAACGTTGCAATGAATCCTGAAATGGTCAGCAGTGAATAAGTGTCTCTTATAAATACTAAAATTTTGTTAAGAAAATAATTGTAAATTCGGTCAGATTCTGGTAGATATCATTCATGGAAAATGTCATTATAAACGCAAAGAGCATTATTAGTAATCTATGTGGCACTCAAAGCTGTTTCTGTGCTTGGCTTATTTAATTACCGCCCGCGTACGTAGTACAACATTGGCGGGTACCCCCTCATTCTGTCGAGGTCCCCTCTGGCCAGGTTCTGTCTAGGTCCTGTCTTGGGGGTACCCCTGGTCCTGTCGAGGTCCTGTCTAGCTAGGTCCTGTCTTGGGGGTAACCCTGGTCCTGTCGAGGTCCTGTCTGTCTAGGTCATGTCTTGGGGTTACCCCTTGTCCTTTCCAGGTCCTGTCTGACCAGGTCCTGCCTAGGTCCTGTCTTGGGGGTACCCCTGGTCCTGTCGAGGTCCTGTCTGGCCAGGTCCTGTCTAGGTCCTGTCTTGGGGGTACCCATGGTCCTGTCTAGGTCCTGTCTGGGGTACTCCATAGTCCAGGTCTCGGCTGGGGGGAGGAGATGAGGGGTACCCCGGGTCTCGTCTGGGGTACCCCACCCCCGGACAGGGCCAGGTACAGGACAGGGTATCTCCTGATGGGCATGCTATGCCGTGGATGGTACGCCTTTTGCGGTCACGCAGGACTTTTTTATTGTTAATGTGGATTGTCTGTGAGTCTGAAGAGGAGGTTCAGGTGTTTTGCGCACGGATTGTATGCAATCAAATGTAAATTGAGTCAATTTAACTACGAAACGTCAGGTTTGACGAAAACCCTAGAATGACACGACTGCGTGTGATTTACTGGCCACAATCGGTACGTAACGTGAAACCTATTTTGTCTAAGGGCCCGTTTACACCGAACATCAGAGTCAACACTTTAATGACGCTAGCGATATTAGTCTCACTAGGCCCCAGTCACCCGTTCCGCGTGAGCTTAAACTTGCGCCCGATTATAACCAAACACAAACTCAAACTCAATTTGCCGCAGAATGGGGCTGCGACCCATTCTGGAGTGAGTGACTCCATTGATTTCAAAGAGAGCTATGTGATGTTTGGCGTAAACGGAACCTAAATTCTTCTGATAATTCAGACTAGGTACATGAAAACTACAGTGCATTAAAGATATGACAAGTCTCTTTGTAGAGATATTTTCTACCTGCCGCATCACACAGAGCTTCTTATGGTCAGTTCAAACTGATCGAAAGCTAACATTCAATTCAAGACTGCGAATTTGTGCTATCATAAGTCCAAACTAGGGTGCCATAGCATATCAGAAAGTAAAGAGAGAAGAATGGCAATGCAGCATGGATTTTGGTGTGATCCCACCTGTGATTGAACTGTTCTCCGCAAAGGACCATGTTCTGCATTGATGTTATTGGAACCCTTTTTTGTTGGAACTTTAATTTGTTGCACCAACGCGAGCGTTTTGTATAGAACCAAACAGATCGCCTTCGTCGATTCACTTTTATAGCATCTTGTGTGAAATAACCCTAACGCCTTAACAACCAATGCAATTTTATAGGCTAGACGTTGTAAGTACATTACCATCGATTGTAAGTCACACCTTCCTTCATAGCTCCTCGTAAATTCCTTCTTATAACGAGCTTCTTTGTGAAATATAATATCCAGGTTAACTTATTGATATTCTGATGGCAACTCGTTAGTCTGATAGTATCTAGGAGACGTTATGTGAGTTCTACGCAACGTTTAGTGTACAATTAACGGGTTTGTTGCCATGGAGGTTGCTGTTGTTGATATTTGTGTTGTTTATGAGGTAATAATAATTACTGTGGATGTGTTTTGAAGAAAGGTAGATTCTTACATATATCGGGTTTGGTTTGTGCTGTGAAGGAAATTTAAGACAATCGAAACGATCTGCGTACGAGCCATCAAAGTAATTATACTTCACGTGATTTTGACAGAAGTATCTCTATCCGCCGCGAGGTTCGATAGATTGATCAGGTCATTCGAGTTTTTACTGCCCGCGTACGTAGTACGAGGGAAGGTAATGTTTTCACAGGAGTCTGTTCGTTCACAGGAGGGGAGAGGGGGTACCCCAGCCAGGACTGGGGTACCCCCCCGGGATAGGACAATTATGCGGAAGGTGGTATGCCTCTTGTGTTGACGCAGGATTACTTTCTTGTTCCTAAATGTTTTCATTGAATTCAGCGAATTCAGTGACAAAAATAATATTACTTTAAAAAGAGAATTGCTGTGCTCGAACCTGCTATCTCTTTGTGTAAGAAACCAGCACTCTACCTCAGTGCCACAAGGACACTGGTAACAGAGAAGATCTTTAATTGAGACGAATTCATGCTTCAGTGATTTGTCTCATTCCCCGCATTCGCTGGAGACGTTGGAATCATTGCTGTCCAACAGAAAATGAACGATGTCGACATTAAAAGCTAGGAATTGCTGGTGGTTGCAAGAAATTGCTACAAAATAAGCTGCAAATTTGCCCGGGGCAAGAAATTTTAATATATTTGAAATTGAACTATTCGAAAATCTAGAGAAAAAATAAAAGGGTGAGATCGACAGAATACTAGTATAGTACGCTTGTACACCTTCATGGAAGAATACCCAATTCTGACTAGTTCGTAAATAGTTTTATAATGGGTATCTGTGAGAAAAAAATTATAGTCGTCCTTTGGACACCAAATTCTGACTAAAGTAAAAGAAATGTTCAAATTGACAACCATTATAAAACTATTTACTTACCAGTCAGAATTTGACACTGTTCCAACAGGGTGTAGTATGTTAAGTAAGAACAAATACTGCGCCATACGTACAAGAAATATGGGCAATTTATCTTCCTATCGTTTTTACTGAGATACTTGTCCGAAATTATTTACACTTCCTGGTGCGTAACTCTCAACTTACCTAACCGGAAGTAGTTTTTAATTGGGAGGAATATTTGTCATGGAAACTGAAGACAATGGGCCCGCATATTTTGGCAAATGAAATTGTAAATTTATGTCACGTTATGTCAAGTCCAGTCCTTTTGAGGCTCGTCAGATCTGCTTTGTACGATGCAAGAATTTTGCATAATTTTTCGTACTGATCAATTACTCCTGTCAAACGAGGAGCCAGTATAACCTCTTGCCAAAAATCTACATTGTGCAGCAGAATTTAGGTCAATTACACTGCGGACAGATTACAAAACGAAATATATCAGCAGATCGAAAAAAGCCCAAAGACAACCAAACTACAAATAAAAAACTGAATATTTTTCATCTTTGACCAGGAGCAACACAAGAAAAAGCGTACATTTCATCCAGCCAATAGGCGCCATAAGTTTATGCTTTTATGCTTTTGTGTCTTACAACAGACCAACGCATTCTAGCCCCTGCTGTTTGGGAATATGACCTTGCAAAACAAGAACAATAGTTTCATGATAGCCTAAAGTGTTTCTTTGAATTTTAATTACTTTGAAGTAGTTGGACTTTTTCGATGTAAACAAAGTAGCAGCATAAAATTTCATTGTTTTCAAATCAAATAGAAGAGAATGTTACGTTTGCCACTTCAGCACGTTTTGTGGTGATATCGGTAAAGCCTTGATTACGAAATGTCTGGCTAGAGGCTCCATTGTAAACGTGCGTACTCAAAAGACGTCGTTTCTGAGAATTCACCACCTGGAGTGTTTACGGTAAAGAGCTAATATGTCCATGATGAACACAATGATGTTCCATTTAGTGTATTGTTCTATAAAACAAAGGAGATAAGATAAAGGGAGAGACTCACGTGGTGGAGCCACAACGTCTTACTGACCACTGATTTTACAACGGTTTTAACCACCAACGTCACAGTTACACTTGTCCACCGAAACGGTGTGTTTCAAAATGTTGAGTCGACATCTCGAGTTTAGAGAGGCATGTAGAGTCTCGTGTTTAGAATTTACATTATTTCTTCATTATTTGCCTTGGAATAGCATAAAAACTGTTCTAAAACAATATTTATTTGTATCAGATATTATTTTCATTTAAAATTCCTTGATCTAGACTTTTTTGTAAAAAATGCGCTGTCTGCCCTCTGAGAGAGCGAATAGCGCATTTTTTACAAAAATGTCTAATTCATGGAATTTACATGAAAATGATACTTACTTGAGTAAAACAAATTAAATTGTATGTATTACATAGCATTTTTGTACTATTCCAAAGCAAAATAATGGAGAAATAATGAGAAATTCTAAACACGAGACTCTACATGTCACTCTAAACTCGAGATGTCAACTCAGCATTTTGCGGGCCTCCCGAAACGTCCTTATTACGGATTTCACTCATTTTTGTATGACAGTGAAGTAATATGTTCTGATTGTGCTCTGTAACTGTGTGATAGTGGAGAGAGACTTAACATTTAGACGAGACCTAACTTGGTCAGTAAGGCATGGCACAGCCACTCCGTGTAACATAGAGATAGTGCAGAGAGACTTGACCTTCAGACGAGATCTCACCTAGTCAGTAAGACATGGCGCATCCACTCCCTGTAACATGGAGATAGTGGAGAGATACTTGACCTTCAGACGAGACCTCACCTAGTCAGTAAGACATGGCGCATCCACTCCGTGTAACATGGAGATAGTGGAGAGATACTTGACCTTCAGACGAGACCTCACCTGGATGTGAAGAGAGGCAGGTGGTTGTGATATGTGCCTCAATGAAACCTATTAACCACTTGCCACTATATTATTAACCATACAATTATATCTACATCCACAGTCTGATGGGAATAAAATACTGATGATAAAGTGGTGGGATCTGATGGGTCTGGTGTTTTCTACAGATTCAATATTATTTCCATAGGCCTTTTGATGTATTTTCCACCTTTACGTGGACGTCTGTAAAATTGTGAATGTCAAAGTTGTCAGTGGAAATTCGAAGTGATTGTTAAGTAGATAAGCAGGTGCAGTAGTAGAGCGTGATTGTGATGATCAGAATGTCTTTCTTTCATTTCTTTTAAAATTTGCTGTTCAAAAATGCTGACATACAAAGAAAGCAATAACAACAGAAGCATCTTTCAGACTTTAGCCTGTAAATGTAAAACTAGATGAATCAGAAGAGAAATTTCTTACCTGTATAGCATATGAAGACCCTTTAGGTTTAAGAATGCAAGTGTGTTGTTGATGCAATGGATAGGTTAACTATGACTATTTAACAGCATTTTGTAATCATTGCTGGCTCGATTAGAGTCTGCTTAGTGATTGAAAGAATGGCTACCTTAAGGTGTAGTCATCGGTGGAATTAGTTACACAGAATGCCATCATGACATCATAATGGCATCACGTCATAGCAATATACCAGCCTGTTGTGACTTTGCACGACGTCGTATTTTTTGATACCGTAAGCCGCCAAAAAGACAGCCATATTTTAAACGTGATCATACAATAGCAGATTACATACACGAGTCCTGGATGACCCATTGATCTCTTTAGGTAACGATTAGACGAATATGACCGCACGGGCTGTGATAAGTCGCTCACTTACTGATAACCTGTGGTTTCCTCTATTTGATTAACAATTAGATTGTAATATATCAGAGGTTATTGAACAATTCTGAACTTTTCACTCTTGATCGAACTGTTGTTGATAGGTGGATATTAAAGAGTCCTGTTCATGCATATTAATAAGACCTGGTACTAACTCAAGAAAATCTTCAGATGATTCACCGAATAGAGTTGACATATAATAATATTAGTGGTAAGTATTTACAGTTATTGTATTAGGGCCGATTCACACTCGAAGGAAGTGGATTCTAAATAGACTTCGAAAGCGATTTTATTTAGAAGATGTCATGTAATTTATTTCGGTGTGTCAGTTTGTAGGATAGATATTGTTTCGTTTTTTCGGTCAATGTGAACGTAGCTTAAATATCCACAAACCAAGGCGAGAATTTTTATGTCTTTTTTCAAACGCATCGGAAACGATTCTATTATTTTGAAATTTCGTCTTAAGGGTCGTTTACACCAAAGCAAAAGCGAAAGAGAAAGTGAACAATTTCTGTGATGTTTGTCACTTATGCTTTCGTCTTTCTCGATTGTTTTTTGATCGTTTTTTGCTTTCGCTGCCATTTTCACTGCGTATGAATAAGTCCATAAGATATGTGTACACTGACAGGAAGCGAACGCGAAAATGGAATCAAGAAATCAAATTTACTGTTGACATCAAGTAGCGGCAAACGGCCAAGAAAAATTTCGCTTTTGCTAAGTGTAAATTGGACCTAAGTCTTTGAATGTACAATTTAAACATATCACACCCATTTATCCGTATTGTCACCTTCGTATTCGCTTTGACATCGTGTGAATGAGCCAACAAAACGAAATCAAAACACTTGAGAAGCTAATGGACTGATTTAACTTTGATCAGTCCCCCCATGAGATTTGCCGTGTCATTCTGTGCCGATCTCCGAAAATAGAAAACTCATGCTGCACCGTCAATTGAAAATCAATAGAGATTGTATGACCGGTTCGTGTGTCGTTTCATTCGGAATCCGTGACACACGAAGGAAGCACGGACGGAATTCTATGCGAAAACGTTCATTCGGTTTCCATAACGACAAGGAAATTAGGACTGCTTTATCAGACAGGCACTTTGTTTTCGAAGTTGCATTGCATCAGATCTGTTCGCAGGATAATAACTTTACTGGGGAAAGCAAATAATGTACAGGTGTTCGAAAATGAGGAAGTACATTTTTACGTTTTACAGCAGTTTTTAAAGCCACCTGTGCGAAAAACCAATATGCGAACATGCACTTTCGTTTCATTGTTGTGAATTGAAACAAAAACACAAAAACACAAAAATAGCAAAAAAAAAAAAAAAAAACAGGAAAAGGAACTTGTGGCCCGCCACACGGGTTGGATCCCTCAAGGTTTTTCAGGTCACCTTTAAGAAAGAACAAAGTTGCGAACATATTATTCCCTTTCCTTGTTGAGAATTGAGACTGGATTGCAAAAAAATAGGAGAAGAAAAAACAGAAAAACAGATCAGCTGGAAAGCTTTGCGGTTTGGATCCCTGAAGGTTTTGGATTAACGTGACGAAGGTGTTTTAATCCGGCGCAATCGGTTTAATGACTTCGTGTCTAATCCACCGTCGAATCAAGGTAAGTAAATCGCTGGCTCTGCAGGTGCGTGTACTGATATTTTTTACATTTTTGGGTTTTTGTAGTTTCAAAGGCAATGCAACATACTTCTTAGGTATCATTTAGAGGTTCCAAGACGACATAATTTTATTCTTAGATGTCCTTTTAGGGAGGCCAGATAATGTCAACAGCAATTTCATTTTGTGGTCAATCCTACGTTTAAATGAGTCACCAATAAGGTGTTCTGAAATTTGCAGAGTCATTAACGTGAAGAAACACCAGAGACGGAAAAGTAAAGGTCAATTCACACCAAGTGACTCAGTCAACATCACTGTAACAAATGTTACGTTGACGGATGAAATCAGTATGCAACCCAGTCTGCCTGTCAAGGTGCCCATCGAAAAGATCAAAGGTACCGCCCGTCAAAGTTATGGTGACGGTGACGGAGTTGCTTGGTGTGAACAGGCCTTCAAACCCGTCCTTTCTTGTTGAGATTGTTCTGGGAATTATGTACGCAGTTTCATTCACCTTCCATCTGTGTAAACACCTGCTAAATTCCAAAATTTTTTTTCCACCTTCAATAGATTTACAGGTTGGGCACGGTTAATTCGAACATGGTTAATACAAAGTTCCACTTAATTAAAATTATTTTACTACACACTCTCTTATCATTTAATGTTAAAATGCACTGTTAATTCAAATTCCACTTATTTCGAAGGAAAACCTTGCCGACGAATCAGTTTGAATAAACCGTGCTCAACCTGTATTACTTTCGTCGATAAGAAAGTCAGGAATTTAATTTACCTTCTCAATTTAAAGTGTATTAAAGTAATGTGAATGTCGAGACGTTGAATGGAAATTTATGCATGTAGATCTATTATAGACTCTATATTGTGTGTTTTATATAAGCCTAAAAAATATAATATGCCTATATGATTAAACGAACATTAACGGTTGTAGATAATCTACTTGCATCAATGTGTCAACAAAGCATTTGAATAATACAGTGTATGTTATTTATAAGTCCATGTATATTAATTATAGAAAGGATTCATTATCTAGAAGCCGAAATCCCTTCTACTAAAACCACGACACGAAGAGAATTAGTCACAGTGATAAAGCCAATGAATGCTGTTCGCAAAACAAAAATATTAATGCTAAATGTACAATTACGAAAATCATTGAAAATTGTCTCATTTTGCTTCAAAAACTGTTCATCGCTATTTGCAACAAATATTCGCCTCATTCAGAGTTTGTGGTTTTGACTATTAGTTTTTTTTCAAGGAGTTGTTCACACTTTATGGACGCGAACGCGATAGCGAAATTTCGCATTAATTTTGATGATGGCATGAACGGTTATGGTTTGTGCGAATTGGTATTGGTCGATTATGTAACCTATATTACATTGATGGAAGTACATTCACTTCTGACTGGTCTATAAATAGTCTTCTAATGGTTGTCTGTTAGATTTTTACCGCCCGCGTACGTAGTACGACGGGAAGGTACTATTTTCACAGGCATGAGTCTGTCTGTCCACAGGGGGGGTACTCAGGTCTGGTCCTGGGGGGTACTCAGGTCTGGTCCTGGGGGGCAGGGGTACTCAGGTCCAGTCCCTGGGGGAGGGGTACTCAGGTCCATTCCTGGGGGGGTGGTACTCAGGTCTGGTATGGG
>JBCAUG010411684.1:0-31164 GCA_038406175.1 Haplosyllis leylae
TAACATTTTGTTTTTTTGGAGGATATATGAATAAGTTAGGGTTTATTTGTGAAGAAAATAGGTATAGAAATATATATCTTTTAATTATGACTTACACAGGAATTAGATCATGTGTATTAATGATGTTGAACCTGAAAGTTGAAACCTGAAACCTGAATCAAGAACCCAAAACCTGAAACCAAAACCTGTGCTAAGCACAGTCTTATTTCATCCTGTGTCTGGAATTATACGTTTAAAGTCCGGTCCGAAGACAACTCGTGCACAAACTATGTAAGGAGAGAACTGAATTTTGACCTTAAACGGAATGTTCCGAGAAGCAGCGTCGGATCTCCGCCCCCAGCGGTCCCAGTCTCTTTGCGAGCCTTGACCCATTTCACTCGCATCTTTCCCCGCACCATTCAATACCCTGGCCCCGCAAAGTATGCGAAACCTTCGAGCTATTCGACACATAGGGCTATGTGCGTTTGTGAATTCATTCACCAGTACCATAAACGGGTTCTTAACTATTTCGAACAAGTGACTGAGCGTGAAAAGTTTGGAGTCAAACCAACAAATCAGAATATCTTTTGAATAGTTTGACCGTTCTGTCCCAAATGCAAACTCACTGCACGCCCTGTCGATTTCTTTTGTATTATCGAATGATTTTCTGGATCGTAAAGAAACAAACTATTTTCACCTATCATTGCTGTATCTCCTAACTCATTCTAAATCAACGATGCACCAAACTTTCTCAACATTTTCATTGACCAAATGAACTCTGTTGGGCAATTTGGAAAAAGGTATACATTTGACCGAGCTTATTTAAACCAGACTGCCGGACACTACAGTAGTGGACTAGTGTAAATTCCAACATGAAAAAGTTTTTCGACAAAATCTTATTTCTAACCTCGACAAAATCTTGTTACTGACGAGTCTACAAAGTCAATTTGAATGATAGAATCGACAGCGGAATGAAGTGTTGATGTCAAAAAAAAATCCCAATCAATACTTGTACCAATTAATTAGGTGAAGGCAGTAAAGCAAGTTCCTTACCTCAAAATATCAGGCCTATTTTATACATAATTCTTTCACATGAAGAGATCTCTGCTCGAGTAGGATTAAATTCCAACCATTTTGTGGCCAAAAACTAGAATAGCGCATACTGACCTAAAACCTGAAGACTGCTATGGAATCTCATTTTATCAGACCATACTGTTCTGCACAGTTTAATGGCCGAGTGTTATCACCGTTTATCAACAAGGGGCGTGTCAGGGCATACACAGTTTGTATGTCGGATTGTCCATCTAAACTATCAAGTATGTTGCGAGCGATAAATAGAATCCATTGAAACAAGCAATGAATTGTCCATCAATCAGTTTTGGCCTCAAGTGTAAGTTAACAACTCTGGACCAGAGTGATTGAAAAGTCAACAAGAAAGCCTTTCAGTCGACCGCCAACTGCCCGCGGAGGGGGCAGGGCATAGTCAGGGATGGGGTAAATCTGGTCCTTCCCAGCCTTGTCCTTTCTGGCGGGGAGGGGGATTTGCAGGTGATAAGTACCCAGTGCATCATGGGAAAGGTACCCCCACCCCGTGGACAGACAGACACGGCTGAAAACATTATTTTCTCGTAACCTTCGAATGCGGCTGGTAATAAATATATGGGTGGGTTGATTAATATGTAATTAGAAAATAAAGATCTCGGCCATGCAAATAAAATACGGTAAAAAAAAACACCTTCAAGGTTAGTCGCCTTGCAGGGTTTGACTTGACGAGTAGTCTGAAGTTCTTAAATGCAGACAGACACCCATGATAAGTTCATTTGGTTGAAAAAGACATAAAAAAGGAAATGGTGACGAACATCATAACTACTGGCATAAATTCAAACGCATAAATAGCAGCACTATGGCATGGCATATGATGGAATGTTACAACATGACTGTATGATATGTCACAGATATAATAATGCGTGACCTATATTGTACACACAATCTGATATTAATATATTATTAGCGCATCGTATGATAGGGTTACGTCTACACACCCAGCCTGTCCCAGGCTCACTTATTTCAAGGTTCAGTAATAATTTTCACAATAATTGTGCAGGAATCCATAATTGTTTCCCCCAAAATGTACAAAAAATCACGTGCAATTAATCATGAAGGTGCACTTGTCAAACTGGAAACTTTTGGATGATCGTTGCCAGTTGAAAATACGTAATTTCTACTAGTGACAGCCTCAGATACCAGCATGATGGGTAAAAGAAAATCTTTTGAGCAGACTCTTCGGTGCAAGTTTTCTCTTTTAGTTATCTCAAGGCTTGTGTTTCATTTGACAATTTTTGAGAGCCTGTATTTCATTAGATTTTGTGAATTTATGAGAGCTCATGTTTCATATGCCATACCTGATTGCCGAACTACAGACTACCCAGCAATCAAATCCAAGTAAACACACACATTGGGGTTTTCCCTAAATGCTTTCATGAAATTCAATGAATTCAGCGAATTGGGAGAATCTAAGAAATCACTGAAGCATGAATTGGGCTCAATTTAAGAATCCTCTCCATCACCTGTGACTTACTGGCTCTGAGGTGGAATGCTGGTTTCTCGCACAAGAGATAGCAGGTTCGAGTACAGCAATCCTTTTTTAATAATATTATTGTTGTCACAATTTAGCGAAAAACATTTAGGGAGAACTCGGAATAAACCTGGGTTGGACCAGTGTTCTGTTTTCCAGAGACTTCTGATTTTCGAAAGAAATATGTCTTTAAAATTGCCAAAAGTACCAATGCTAGGAAATGAATTTATTCCTCTACACAATACCATTTACTGTCAAGCAGATGTCGGTCGACCCCCATTAACATTCGTCTACATATCAGAATGTCAGTTGCAATATACATATCATTATCTGCTTGCCTATTGCCAGTAATTAACTCAAAAGCTCAAAAGTAATCAACAGTGATATCAGTACACAAATGTATGGAATATGCGGTTCAAGAAACAGGGATAAGTGGGTCGGAATGAGTTTGACCTGTATTTAGTAAAGGTGGAGGAACACTAATCCAAAGTCGGATTTCGGAGAATTTAACTGTTGAACAATGCGATTTCACGATGAAATGGGTTCGATGTTTTCCAGTTGATAATGTATAGAAGGAGCAAACATTACAGCAACCTAGTATGATACTAATGATGAATACGACAACGCCTAATTCGACGAGAAACTGAGAATTTCTTCAAACAATTGATTTCGATTGTAATATTTTCCCCAGTGCAAATTTTTAGGCTGAAGCAAACAACATCTCTCAACATTTTTACACAAACTGAACCATGCTACCAGATATAAATATTGTATCAAAACATTGGGGCCGTTTCAGTAGCTGTATACACGTATTCGAGGTATGCGGCTGTGAGCGAAACGTTTTCATCCTAGTCGGGGGAGTGTTTGTACAGAACAAATCGCTTAAATCTTCCGCTTGTGGCGCTCATATATCCCGCAAAACTACTTTTAATGTACATCTACCTGTGCAACTTGGAACAAATCCGGCATTTCAGGTTATAGCCGGGGTCGCTTATGTACTGGATATCCCTGATGTGATCGGTGGCAGAAAGTATTACACATATTCCCTATTATTTAACTTTTTGTGTGGGGTGGTGGGTGGGGTAGAGAATGGGAAGGCGAGGATATTTCTCACGCACAGTTCAATATTATTTCACAAAGCTGAAAGGTGTATTCATTATCCCCTCTAGCGTTTCTTCTTCCAATGAACACACATTTTGTGCGGGCGTTAACAAGCACTTCTGCTGGCTCGTATAGTCAGCTTATTAATCCGCCGATGGGTGCCGAGGATTTAGGAATCGCGACAGAGAGGCTAAAAGTACTTTTATACTCTCTGATAGAGATACGAAAACCCTGTTTTATGCTAATAAGACTTCGTCCCAATGAGAACATCTATTACGGTCTCGCCAATCTTGTGTAATAAGATGGCGGACCATATTGTGATGGCCAGAAATACTTCGGTCGCACCGCTTTTTGCCTTGGATTGGTGTGAGTGTTGGGATTTTGAAATCCAAAGTCAAAATTAAGTCAAAGCAGAAGTTCCAAAACGTTCTCTCCCCCACCCAGCAGTGAAACTTCTCCTGGAGACTCTGGATTTGGGTCAGGCAATATGCGAGACCATCTTGAGCCAAAGAGCAGGGGAGCTTCGTTTCAATCTGCATATTCTATGATAAACAAATGTTCAGATTCAGGGTCAGGTTAAGAATGTTACGTCTTGTAAAATATTGTCACTTGACAAAGTTAGGACGAGCAGTATGTGAATACGATTCGTGGCGTTTAATTTAGAACTGTGTCTTACCTGGAAAGACGGTTTTGATGTTACATTCCTACTTTGACTAAATGCTGTTCGTGTGTTTGTTTGGTGGTCTTCAATAATATATCATCTAGCGTTCTCCTGAAACGACAAGAAGGGAAAGTTTCGTTACAGTAATGCGGGAGACTTTCACATGACCGAAAAAGTCAGGACCACGTAGACAATTGGAATTTTCATTGCGCAAACACTTGGTCAAAATTCAGTATGATTTCGTGCCAAGTTCATGACACTAATGCAACTAGAGTTGTACAACGAACAATAATTTATCACCATGAACTCAGCAGTATTTATTCAATGCTATCTCTCTGGCAGCCAGGCTGAAAACTCGGAGACGTGTCTTGTTACCGTGTTCGGAAACTGTAGTGGCGGACCTAGGTTTTTCCAGACAGAGTAGGGAGGGGGAGCAATTTATTCAGGCACCTCAGGACTGGGTTCAAGATATTTCGCCTATTTATTTACTCAAATCCAAAGTACTCCGTGAGAAGTTTTAACTCTGGGGCGGAGGAGTGACATGCTATGCCAAATCTAAAGTCCCATCGTGCCAAATCTGGGGTGGGGGGGGGGAGGAGGTTCAAATTTCTTGAACAATTTGGACTTCAGATTTGGGGTGTCCATATTTCCTCCCATTACCTCCCTAGCTAATTCAATTCTGAGACATTTAGTGAGCAAAGTTACCAAAGTACTATCTGCCAAAACAATATGGTCCGCCATATTGAAAATATGAGGCCATAATGATCTGTTTCGCCATTTTAGGTATTTTTCAATTGGACTGCCTGGCAAAACTTTGGCACAGACGTAACTCACTTATTACGTAAACGAACATCCAGTGGCTTCCAATGTAAATCGACAAGGGAAGTTTCAATAAAAGCTGCGTAATTCAAGTCAAAAAATGTGTATACAGAACAAAGTGACACATAAAACCATAAACCTATTTACATTGTAGAACCGTTCACTATAATATAACAACCAGCTGTTTCAATCGTCACACAATTTAACTCACTAGTCTTGCCTAATGCTGGCCTATTGCCATAAATTTACTTCGGGCGTGTAATTTCGTGAGTTTAATACTCAGGAGAACCCATCATCTTGGCTTTCTGAAAATGAACGCCAGCTACTAGGGTTCGAAAATTTTAAATTGTGACAGGTGAAGGACTTCTTCCATACGTTCTACAAAAGTTTGAAAATAAATGCCATCCGAATCTGGAGTGAGTTTGGAGTGCCATCATGTGATACTGAACAAATGTACGAGTAGCCTGGCTCCAGGAAATCATACTGCAACAACAGATTCATAAAGACATACAGTTTTTTTATCTTGTTATTATGTGATTTCTTGAAATATCATAACAAATAGTACTTTCAAACTGATTGCAGTGAAAATATATTTTAGTAAATAATAAGAGACAATGGGTACAGGATACTTTCACAAAAAACTCTGAACTCCCTACTAAAAAACTCTATTGTACTCGAAAGAGCAACATAACCTTTCGGACATTGTTTTCGGACTATTTCTGCCAAAGATCCACGGTGACATTATACAATTCCGAGAACTTACATTCTCAACACAATTCCTTTCGTATCAATGATTTGGCTCAAGGATTTCAACGCAGAACATATGTAGTCATCAACATCAATGTAAATATTTGCATGTCATCAAACTCTGCAAATTCATCCTTTCAATTCTAGTAACAAATTGGAAACATTGAAATCGCTTGTAATTAAGTGCCATGACTAAACAAGCAAACACGAAGACTAATTGTTGATTATCTTTCTTACCTTTTGGCTACCATCAAGCACTAATGCACTTAAAGTCCCACCTTTCCTTTACAGAGACCAAGTCAGAAGACCTACCTACATACACACATACCTCTGTGGATATATACCATCGTAAAGATATGATTGTAATACATGCGACATTCCCCTCCGTCTATTCTCATTCATATTTCCAGTCACACACTGACCCAGATTTGCTTGTAAGCACACAGATCTAAGGTTTATTCACATTACTTGTGCGACTCCAAAACCGAAAAAAGGGCAGGAAAGCTTTAAGTACTACTTTACGGTATGTGGTAGTGGTATGTGAGTTAAGAGTTTGCAACGAATCGCGGATAGTCGCAAAATTGGTAAAAGTAACGTAAGTTAAGCATGACGAAACTGATTAAAAAATTGTTCCCAAACGTTGTCTGCGTGTGGTTTGATAGCTGTATTTGTCACATCCAACAAAGAGAATTAACTTTCAGTTTTATTCAATCAGAACATTAGGATTAGGACCACACTGTTCGTCCATCACTCCACTGGAGATCAGCCGTCCCAAGCTCAGAGTCCTCATGCCCTCATTTGGTGACACTACAAGTTTTTCAAGCATTTCAATTGATCTTGTTGGTAGTTGCATGTCCAGGCGCGGCTCCACAGGGCTCCCCCCCCCCCCGACCCCCCTTTTCATGAAGATTAAAAAATGTAAATTTTCAGAATGTGTAAATGTAATGGCTTGGCCACGCTGTGCTTTCGGTGTCCGACGCTGCCCCCTTCCAACACCGCCGGCAAATTCTGGACCTGTGACTAATACCACCAGACTTCCCAATTTCAATTTAGCATTTCAAGGAATTAATTTTCTCAGTCCCAGACAAAACCAGATTCATAGCCATTTTGGAATAAGCCCCGCAAAATTGAAGCTTTAACCTCTTGACTGAAGACGAGTACATGGTCGAAAGTCTATCTTATTAAGGATATTAATTAACCAAAATTTTAAAATATTAGTATTTGTACTAAATGTCATAGTGCTTGTGTAATGTACCCAGAAAAGCGTGCTGTATTCATTTATGTGTAAACTAAATTTTAGGGATTATAGCAGAGTTTTAGATCGTGTGACCAACAACCAATAGTGTTTATTCTCATTTTCTGATATGTGCATTAAATTTTTATGTTGAATGTCCATATATTTTTGCCAGCTTACTTTACAGTTGTACCGTCTATTTAGAAAAAGAGCAATTTTTAGAAAGACTTCAAGAGAAGCCAATCAACAGTAAATATTGACAATTTTGTTTGACCTGGAGTGGGAGGTAACAAATGGTCCAAAATATGATACAAGGTCGTCAAGGAACAGACGTAATTGAAATGTCTTATGTCTCTTATCACCAGATACATTAAGACTTAATTCCATGCCAGCAAACTTCAGCCAATCCATCTTACAATCACATGACTGCAAAGCTCAAAATGCTGAATATTTGAATTCAATTTTATTTTCAAAATTTCTTTTTAATTAATTCTTTGAAACATAGCTCCTGATATTAAACCTCACTAATAGCAATAACTTTTACAGCCAGCATCAAAGAAATGCATTTGAACCTTTTAAGTGATCACAAAACCATTTAAAATAAAGTTACACCCCAATACAGACCCATCTAAAGAAACATAATTTTTAAAAGTTGTGAAAATAAATGGCCATGATATTCAAATAAGAATAGAAAAAATGAATAAAACATTTGCTATGAATAGATTAGCTTGTGACTATCCACTCTGTGTAATATTATGCAATTCCTTGTATTATTACCAGTACATAGAAACATGTATCCAAAAGTCCAATAGGAAAAGGGTTAAAAATCTCTCTAATGAAGAGTTTCTGATAACTTGTACTGTATATGTAACCTAAATAGCCAAAACGAAAAGTACAATAGCCCTCTTTATCTTTTAACATTATATTCCTACATTACACTCGACAGTAATGAGTCTGGTGACATCGATTGAAAAGATCCAAATTTCCCTCGACTATCACCACTGTCAGCATTCTCCATGGAAATTTGGCACTAATGTACCCATTGTACCCGAAATGGTACCCTGTAAAGTGAACCTTTTGTTTCTAGGTTTAAAATTGAGAGAGTATATGCAAAGAGCTTCCCACCTTAAAAGTGAGAGGCTCTTTGGGGTGAGAAAACGTCGGACAATTTTGAAATACCTGAATTTACATTTTTGCAGACACCAGATTATGAACTATGCACCAGTTAGGAAGAACAAGATATTGCTGCCAGAAGGAAAAAAGTGGGTTAAGATTCTGGTCGATAAAATATGGATGAAATATGTCCCAACATCTGAAACAATAGACACTATGTAATTCCCACTTTTGTGTCTAATCCTTTCGAACAATCTCGGTACCAAACGTGAGACTGTGAGGCCTGGGATGAGAGATGAATGCGACCTAAATACCACAGACCTGTTACACGATAAATCACCATCTATGATAAATGTATCTATTCTGAATCTGAACTGAAATGTTACCAAAGGCGCAGACGCAAAAAGATCTGGATGAGACCTGTAATTAGTGCTTGAAATTAAATAGGCTATAAATTCAGAATAGAAGATAAATTGGGGGCGTGAGGAAGTTATTTGAAGCAGTCTCTCAGAATCTGCGCAGGGCGTCCAGGTATATGCTTGGACCTTGGTGATTGGTTTTAAGGGTTGTCGTAGCAAATTAATCAAATGAGTCCGTTCCATACTCAAACATTTTGCAAAAGCTGTGGCGAATGGGATATTCTTAATTATTGTTTCATACAAGATAGATAACTAACCATGTTAGGTTCTGGATAATCTCGTGTGGTTTATGCAAGCCAGTGCAACAATCGTAGTTGTCATTCCGTGCTTTGTCAACAAGATGGCAAAAAGCCCGCAAGAATGATGAGCATACTCTTTTTTGAAAAACTGAAACTCGTAAGTGCCCAGTGAAGCCAAAAGTAAGCTCTCTATTGAAAAACTGGTTTCCAAGACAAAATGTTTGGAACAATGAAATTCACACACAGGTTTATAACATGTGCGTGATTCTGCAAGTTTGTAATATCTTCACGTAACTCAAGCAGTTAGTTTTACCAAGTTTCTGTCTTTCTCCCACTGAAGAAAGAAAATGCGAAAACACAAGATGAAAAAGCTCGAATCTTTTCCTGTGCTGCTTTTTTGCCAAACTGTAAACAGATACTTGGCAACTTAATCATGTTACTGTAGCTCTTGAGCATACTCGATACTTCATGTATCCGTAGCTACAGTTTCAAGACTGTGCATAGTTAGCGGTTCTGTTAATATGGCCGCAAAATGAGTAATTTGGAAGTTACTTTCGGCTTCAAAATTCGACTAATCAATTTTCATACAAGAGATGTTTCCCATTGATGAAGCGCGAACTTTCACAAGGTCCAGATTATGATGTGTTTGTGATAGCGGCTACTGAAACGGGGCGGGTGGGAAGGGGTGACCAATAAAAATGAAATCTTTTTGGTTGCTTTTGACGGCCATATTTTTTATGACCCAGTTTCACAGAGCTGAGGAGGCGAAATATCCAAATATCCAAAATATTTTCCGCTTACCATATTTCGTGTCCGATGCGAAGTGACTGCTAACATTATTCAATGACATAAATCATGGAATGTCTGGTGGGTGTAGTGGGTGCAAAATTTGTCCGCCCATCTGCGTGGGTGGCGACCCTTGCGGATGTCCCTGTGTGCAACAGAGCCCCTGGAATCCATAACATGAGAAGTCCTTCTGAAGTTTTATAAAGGACAAAATATTGCTTTGAATTTTTTTGTCAACCATCTCTTTGACTATCACCTGGAGGCGATATCTAGCCTCGGATTAAGGATTTACATATTTGTCGGGTAACCGGCAGAAGAATGGATACTAGATCACTAGGCCTAAAGATTCAGTATACTCACTCCCATTTCCATAACGTTAACATTCATCAGATGAATAAGCTGCCCCTTGGAGTTAGCAAAAGTGAAACATTACAGGTGACGGATCAAGGTCCGAAACAAAGTGCTCTCCGTCGCGAAGTTAACTAAATCATTACTTCCAAGACACAAGTATGTATTCTTTTTTTATGGTACCCGAAAATATGGGAATTTGGGATTTAGGCAGTTTTGGGTTCATGAACAAAAGTTCATTTTGGGATTGGCAATGCACGGGGACCATTTAATTCAAAGACATGATCCTGAATCAAAATACTGCAACCAATGTTGTCAATTTAGTTTGTAATAAATTTGGTGACAACATTCCATATTCTGAAATTTCAACAATATTTTAATATTCTCAAAGATAATCACTTTGGTACCATTGACAGGCCAAATATACAGTGACCCTGGAGAGAACATTCTTTGGCTTTCCAACCAGACATTATCTGTATAATTAATTAATTGTTAATAGTTGCTAAGTAAGCATGGTATATATTCCTATCATTAGCAGAATGCTAGAGGGTAATTTCAGAGCTCTTTCAACCTATTTTTAACCATTAGATGACAAATTTACTGGATTTCACAGGTAGTAACAATCTACTGTGTGTTGTCAGTGAAAGAAGTTCAAAATTCTGTAGAACCATTTCTTCCCATGTTTTCCCATCACTGTTGGACCAGTACTCATGCAGTACATAATTGTTTTGCAAGAATCTAAACCTTTAAAACCGCCATCCTGAATTTCTGAAACGTTTATCTTTCATGTAGGCCAATTCCTAATTTTGCAACTGTTTGAACGTTCACACCACTGAGCGACTGCTTTCCACATACAGAATGTTGAATGCACAAATTTGGCCCATAACCACACAAGTGGCTGTGTAAAGTAATACAACATTCCTCAGATCCCAAGGCCTAATCCTAAAAACCATAATCAGTGTGCAAACATGCATCTCCCGTACGTACCACAGCTAAGTCTCGGTGTATCAAGCACACCACTCTGGGATAGCATCAAAAGAGGGTTAAGAAAACTTTTTGGATAATATTACCTTAAGTTCCATGTTTTGCATGAAATTTGCCATTGAAGGCATTATGTTTCCAGTTCTACATTAGACCTAGTGCAATTTAGCAGACGCGCTGAAATTTTATAATCGTCCTTAAATTTGACTACTGCCCCTCTAATGTACTCCTTCATTCAGATGTACTGCATTGCCTCCCGCGGGATTTCAAACAATGATCAAAAGATCAGTCCAAACTTTGGCTTGACTTTGCTGTACATTTAAGGCGAGTTCAATTAAATGGCGAGGTTCCTTGCCATGAACGAATTTCAACCATAAGTCAAAGGCCCAAAACCATATTATGGAACAAAGATGGCTTCTAAATCAGCAAATAACAGCAATACTTCTGATCTTCTGATCAAAAGTAACACCAGAGAGTATAGAAGTATACTTTTATACTCTCTGGTAACACATCCTAACCAGACTAAATCTCTGGAAATAGAAATAGATCATTTCACTCTTCAGTCTCTTGTCATTAGATACTGTAAACCACAAAAGAAGATTATTTGTAATACTACCCGATGATTTACTTTGATATCTAGCACAATGCCACTGTCCACAGGGTTTCACATGGACCATCGCATTATAGTGGAATGTATACACTCTGGAGGGGATTGCTCGGAGCCAGCATGTATTACAATATAGATCTCAACAAACGTCAATAAACTACTATAAGCTGCCAATTGTATGTGGCCTACAAGTCCAGTCAACTCTGCCCAAATATGTAATATTAAATCACTGCATGTAAGGAATCAACCAACAACTATCTTCATAGAATGTAGATAGCTTTTCAGGCTATCTTTCACGAATGTTGAAACGATGAGAGTACCAGATTACAACAGGTATACAAATAAATGGAAAAGTACTTCCATTGAAACATTCAGTTAAAACTGATACAAATCAATGACGTTGGAATTTCCGTGTCACATGGGACTTGCAATACATTAACGTTAAGTACACTCACACAATGACGTGCAGAGCCATAAGAGACCTTTCAATAACGAACATCTTCCATAAAATGTTATCGAATTTCTTTTTGAAACAACTCTTGAACAACATTTCGTTTTACTTGAACCTGAATACCCTGTTTGCACTAAGATACACCAGGTTGGTAATGTAAATTTTACTGTCACAATCGACGGGAAGTTGTACATCATTGTACAATTTAATAAATTTTATCAGCAATATCAAACAATACCAAAAATAGAAGAACATATATGCCTTATCTAAAATTATCAATAGTCCTTTGGTGCTGAAAACTAAGTTCAATATAGTAAGAAACTAGGTCTGAAATAAAGCATAGTAAGTTCCATCTGTTCAACAGACAACTGGACATAAAATTCTTCAGCAAGATTCTTTTCCAAGTAAAAATAACTTACTGTTTCAAATATGTTCAAATATTTTTAATCACCCTCCTCTCACTAAGCGATCAAAGTCCCCATGCTACTGCCACACAACTTTCATTCACAACCTGTACCGTCTGTTGATCTGTGAAGGAATGAGTTTAAATGCCACTTACCTGGTCCTTGTAAAGCACTCTCCGTCGCTGTACTGTCAACCAGTCAGGTACAAAGGTTATCCCCATAATCACACCAACCTGAAATAGTACCAGGCTTATATAGTGCACGGCCCCATACACATATACATGCACATATAGTTTAAGTAAATGGGTGTGAATGGTTTGTCTGTAGAGGTAAGACGCGGATGTCTGAAAAGTCGATTATCATAGCATCGGTTCGATTCTGCATTTATTCGTTTATGTAACTTACATAAAATTTATGCCATTTATAGAACCCATAAACAGGGTGATTGTTGCTATCAAACGCACAAGTGTAACCAGAGGCGAAGTACTCATAAACTGACAAATTACTAAAAACAAGCTAAAATCAACGTTTCAATCAATCAATGATTTTCCTTGCGATTGGCTTTATCACACTTTTCGTGGTGTTTCAATTGATAAATTTACTATTTATTCATTATTCATAGGTAACGAATCGCCGAGAGTGAGTATGTTGCAATTTAATCGTACGACGTTACTTGTACACGATTTCACACGTGACTCTGCATATTTACTGGCCCTTTGACGTCTAGATATATTACAAATGATTGAAGAATGGGGTCCCATACCCTTTTCATAAAAATACTATGCTCTAAAGGAAGACGAGGTCTCTTTGCTTTATGAAGACATGAACCAATATTAGCATTTGATCCAATTTTCTTAAACATTTCAATGGCGGACACTATACACAATTGCGCCCACCATAGGTTGATTCTCCATTTCATGAATGCCTGGAACATTCCGTCTTTTTGGTTACTGAATCGTTTTTAACGTTTTAACTTTCAAGCACATGTATAATTCTTCGCTACTGTTGATACTGCATACAAAACAGGCACCAAACAGTAAAATGCGTTGGCACTGAAAATGAATGAACTGGTTTTTCTTTCCATGACTCTGTAGAGTGAATACACTTCATACGGCGAGGTACCCATTGATCTCAGCCATGTTACTGAAGCACTCCCGGAACATTCCATTGTCCACCTACGATGCAAGCTTACAATTGTTACTCAAGTATCCAATGAGTTCCAATGCCATTGACTCATACTCCGCCGTGCCTGGATTCTTGTTGTTTTCGACACTGCTTTTTATGCAGGCAAATTAAACCACCGTCCTACTGATTTTGGGCTAGGATATCAGTTCAATTAAATTCACTTTCTGCGAAATGTTGACCAATGCGTTGGCACATAAGGAAAGGAATGGAATGGAACGCATTGTTCTTTTTAAGCATTTCTTTACTTACACTGAAACATAATGAGATAAAAATACAGACTCATTAGTGGATAGAAAACCGGATACGTGAATAGTATACTCCAAAAAATATTTTGACAATAAGGGGAGTTAGGACAATCCCATGGAACCTATTGTCCACCCAAGAAATGTGAATTAAATGCACCTATAATATTCTATGCATTTAGCAGAGCCCTTTCTGCGAAATACATGCCTTCAGTATCACATTATAAAATATTTCGTATCAAATTATGATACCTGTTTGCATTAAATAATCATATTGAAACTAGGATTATAGGGGCGACAAGAGACCTTCCCTACTGGAATTGGTCCACTCAAAAATATGACAACGAAGAAGTCATGGTGCAAACCTGTTCTTACATTCTATGTACATCTGTGAACCTTCAAATCTTGCACTGACACAGTCTGACAGGACACCGTTCACGGACCTCAAGTCACATTTGCAACAAACTTGAAGACAAGAAATGTTTCCTAGACTTGCCAAGCAACAAGTTCCTGGGCTGTACCGCTCTTTCCATCAATGCTTTCCACAAATATCGAGCAGTTTCAACAACTCAGACAAGTCTGATTCTTACAAAATGGTGTTGAAGCCTTACTTCAGGTTAGTAATTGCACATACATTTGTCAATATTGGAATGGTCAATATCCTCAATCGTCCCCATTCCATAATGGCATGTCCATGGCGAGCATTTGACTCCTTTCCGCAAGTTTTATTTTCTTGGATTGTACTGCTTGAGTGAGGGATATTGTGTTATTTCTCAATATGACATCAACTCAGTGTATCATTTTAAGTTCAAAATGTTACTGGACAATCCGGGCCAGTAACTGGAAAATTTACAGGCCGGACAGAAATTTTACTGGTCCGACAATAATTAATGAAGCATATTTCTGCCTGGCTCTATTTCAGCTTAGTAGGGTTTGCTGACCAAAACCAAATTATTTCTAGTCCTTAAACATTTGGGAAAAAAGTCAAATATTGTCCAAATTTTTTACTAGCCAAACCGGGCCAGTAAGTGAAAAGTTTACTGGCCCGAGACAATATTTACTGGCCATTGGCCAGCGGGCAAGTGTTAAATGATACACTGCAACTTAAACTAACCAATTCAACTGCATGCACATAAGTGGCACTTTATGATGATCAGGGACTCGAATAGATGTTGTTTTCCACTGAATTGAAAAATTATGTGAAATATTTGTTGTTGAAAAAGCAGTACTACAGCGTGACAGTTTACTACGTGACATTTAAAATCAAGACACAGCCATTGGTAACAGATTAGATCCAGACTGTCCGTGCAATATTTGACAAGACCAACAATTACTTATTATAATACTGCATCCAAGTTCAGTTAAAATCAGCTAGGAATCCAGAACCAAGCGATAGTATAATTTCTAGTGCCTGACAATGAAGGTAAAAATTCTTTTCTAATGAACTGGGCAACGCATCAATCACACTGTGGTGTCAAGTCTTGGTATTAGACAGTACACCCGCCTACAATTTTTACAAAATGACACACAATTTTGACATAAAGCAAAAAGGGCTAAAAGGGCAAACCTTTCGTGGAAAATACCAGTGGTCATGTTAGAAGTCGTCACGAGATTCTAATAAATAACCAATTTATTACCAAATAGGTTCACGATGGGTCAAGTATGGTAGAGTAATTACTGCATAATGATACTGTAGTGTAATAACACTCAAAGCTACCACTTAAATTTGTGCACCATACACGGACAATCATCATTACCAGTCAAAGTCTAGTGACCAGTCTTCAAAGGAATCCACTGTTTTAGGTTTCCAGTATCTCTACATCTGCAATTGACTTAAAAGTTAAATTACCAGATTAATTATTAAATAATAACTTACAGTATCATTACCCCATATTTTTTTTCAAAATCATTATATTTTAAAACAAGCAAAGCTCCATGTACGTTCGAAGTCGCTGCATATACGCTGCTTAGCGCTAAGGCTTCTCACATCGCGGCTGAGGAGCATTTAATGCGTTATTCCTATACACCACGAGTGTTTTGTTAGCAAAGCTTCATATATTTCCCGGATCGCTACGTTCGGGTTAGCTGCACATAACTTATTGTGTTCGCGTTAAGGCTTCTCACATCGCGGCTCAGTGAGGAGCATTTAATCTAATGCGTTGTTCCTGTATTGCAGTACACCACTTCAGTTTTGGTTATTTAGGGTCAAAAACAATACTTTCCTAGTGACTTGTAAAATTCTTTTAACAATGTTCTGGACATATTTGGCATCATGAGTGACTTTGCTATTTTGACTGACCTGCTGCTAATAAAAGTCACTGGTTCTTTTATTGAATCAACTAACAAGTGAAGAAGATACGGTCTTTACATCCCAAGCATCATATCTATACAGTAAATATGTACCTACAATATGTACACACACTTGTCTTTTCCATACCATTAAAATCAGTTCTCCACTTTGCTGATGTGTTGACCTTATTGCACGTCTAGATAAAGTTGTCGCAATTTAAGTTTTAGACTTTGTCCGTTATCTTTGTTTCCGTGTTTGTGGTCACTGTGGTCAATCTCAGATGTATTCTGGTTTCGGTGATGATTTCACGAGCAGGAACTTGACGTGAAGTCAACATACCTGCATTTACCATACCACACTTCCTGTTTTCTCAAACAAATATAATTTTGTGTTACAATTATAATCAATATCGAAAAATATGCCACACAGTCTTTCACAGTTTCTTTACAGATTCCAAAGCGGTGACAAGGATCGCGAGTCTCTTGCATCCGTGACGAACTGGTTGTGGCCAATGTCACTTCTAGGAAGGCTTATTGTTGCGATCCCCCAGCATTCCTTCTCGTTACCAGGAATCGTGTTTTAACCATATTTCTAGTCGAACTATAGTTGTCCAAATATGCCTAATAGCCATAACAATTCAATGTAATGCCTTTTGTTGGCAGTAGTGACCAGTATATACGGATTGCAAATTTGAGCCATTGCCGTTTACTGATTTTTCATAACCGAAGCGGCTGAACAGGGCAGGGCTTGCATATCTTTTTATCAATTCAAATACAATATTGGTATCAGCGGAAATATATGTTTACATTCACGACACATAAAAATATTATCAAGTGATTCAAACGGATAAAAGGTCCCGAATACAGAAAAAAAGTTTAACCAAAAACAGTGAACATTGATCTCTGTAACTTTAGAATGGGATTAAATATAATGGGCGTGTAATCGTGTTGGCATTGGAAACCCGGTAGTTCAAAAGTCATGTTGTTCCAATCTGCACGAGATAAGCCAATGAGGGATTCAACTCAATGTAATTTGGTGCAGTTGGTATTTAGGCTTAGTCCAATTCGTGAACGCAGAAACAAGATTTCCAAACAGATAGCAAGACACAATGTCGTGAGATAATGTAATCGAAGCATTCTCGTAAAACATTGTTGTCAACTAGAATTGCGACCCTCAACGATGAACATTTTAATGTTTAATGTTTCACACTGAACAGATAAGATTTCTAAGCATCAATGGCTTCTTTCACTTGAAGCGACTGACTGAATCAAGCGACTGAAGTTGGAATGCATTCGGGTGGTCGACTGGTTGGCTGATCCAGGTTCAAACTTCCAAAGTTCTGTGCTGAATTACGGGTGGGGTACAGAAGTACCAAAGAGTGGGAGGCAGAAAGGCATTTTGCGCCGTAGCAGGCTACCAGGAATGTATTACCCTAAAATTCACTGTTTTTATATGCAGACTCGGCTAGACGCATGCCGTGATTATAAATTGACTGAATTGAACAGTGAGAGATCGAGTCTGCTAATACATTCCAATGCAGAACATGATTACACAGTGCTTCTATGCACGGGTCCAGACACTGAGGTAACAGGTTAAAACGATACGATTGCGAAGCTCACGATCACATATTTATGTACAAATACTCTTGCTCAAATGGGACGGTTTTATTCCAAATATACAAAATCCCGAAGTCAAGCAGAAGTCACGTAAAGTTCATCACATAGATAAGGCTAATGGCCCAACAAATCGACCCTTGACAAAGTTGTACATCGACATAGCTTATTCTAAAACTAAGGCTCTTGGATTTACTCAAATTTAACGGGAATACCTTTAAAACCTATGCCATGGAGTACACTCTGTATTCAGAAAGTTGGTCTCAAAATTGACTTTTCTATCACAGTGTACGTTTTGTGTTACAGAAGAGTGGATTAGCCTCAATCTACTGGTAATGTTTAGCTATTTAACTAACCAGGCATTTTGATTCCAAGGAAGCCCCATTAGAATTCTGACAGTTCGCCGAGTTACAAGACAGATATAGACGAAAAGCGGGCTGCAGATGATCATGTCCTTTACCTTTGTGCACTTACTGCTTTCCAGTAGGTTCAACGTCCAAAGAGACAGTAACTACTTGAGAAGTTCCCATTACGGCAGGGTGTGTTACTCTTTTATGAAGCTTTCCTCTGTCGTCACGTTTTTTGCCTACTGCTTCTATTGGTAAGATATCTGGAAGAAAACGTAGGCACTGGTACCATGATCCAGCAGCAATGTACCACACTACTAAATCAACTCTAGATTTTCGGTCACTGTGAACGACATTGGTTCTGAATGATGGTACTATCTGGTGTCTGATGCCATCTCACGAGACCACCACGCCCCCTTAGTAAATTAAATCGTCTGGCTTGCTTTCTACTAGCTGCTAACTTGTATTGGTATTGTCTTATTCAAGGCTAAAACCGTGCTTCTGTGGATTCAAATGTCGCCCGCCAATAGACAGTGCCACTAGTACTCTCCACGATTCAGAGGAAACATATAACTTCAATCCAGTCAAGCAGTACTCCGACACAACGTTGACTGAAACACAAGCCTAGTGTCAAAACATGTTGCATGCAACCGAACTAAACGGTGGGCGCTTCAACACCTATCACAGGGTTAAGAGTTCACACTGAAAAGGAGATTCGTGGCCGTCAAGTATGATTGCATGTAAGTATGTTTGGTTACAAGAGACAATCTAATCTGAATTCGTATTACAAACACCATTACAGTGAGTGCGATTCTAATTACTAATTACAGTTGCAAGCTGCATTTTCAGAAAATAGCTAGGATACTTTATAGTTGTCATTTCTTTTCACGTTTGTTCAAAGTTGAACCTGGTCCCAAAGCCTAACAAAAATCGACAAAATGTAATCATTTTGGCATTTAGATATTAATACACAATCAATTGCCCTTACAAAAGTCTTTTTTTTCAAAGTCAATTAAGTAAATTCAAAATGAGCAATAACTATGTACATAATGAGGCATGCGAAGTCCGTTTTCATATTTTCAGGAGCAGGATGTTTCTGTTTGACTCAATTGTTCAACTGGAAATTGACTAATCGTTCATTTCTTTTCATTCGATGTAAATTGAAGAACAGGTACGAACACTGTCGATCGCTCATTGGTGATACCCGAAGTATCGGAACGAAGGAAACAGCTACGAACGCTGAAAACCGATAAGTAAACAAACTTGTACCGAGACGAGTGGCGATCAATCTCCGCGTTACAAGGGGCTCCTTGTGGGATTAAGCGATAGCGGATTCCGGGAGGAAGGGGTCCGAGAGCATGTCAAGGACATGGTTAAACAATCTAACGCATGTACCAACATATACTGATACAAAGCTAGCGTAAGTGATACATACACGTGCAGGTCTCCTCATTGTACACTGCCGTCCAAATGAAAATGGCAACTTTTAATTTATGGGGGAAGGGGTGTGAAGGTAAGAGGGTAAACCATCAAGCTGCAAATCTTAAGTTCTGGCTGAAAATGGTAACTTTTCATTGGGGAGGGGAGGGGCGGGGAGTCCAACAATGTAATCGTCGCAGTGTCAGTTGGTAAGGGTACAGGCTTCTTGGTCATACGGGATGTAGGGGATTTCCTGGACTTTTGTCCAAGGACCTGAGCACACTTTCCAATTGGAGAGGGGCGAGAGATTTTAGCGATCCTCCCCTGAAGAGACATCTAATGGCAAATGGGGACTGGGTGGGGTTGACACAGAATTTTGACATTCTTTTCCCACACGACTCAGCCTCTCCTTTACGGGCACTAACCAACCAAAAATCAAACACAACAAGAAAGTCCTCTTGCGTGAACGCAAGAGGCATACTGACAGTGGTATAGGAAGTGCTCGCTCTGCTGTCCTATCCCAGGGGTAGGGGTGGGGGTACCTAGGCTGAGTACCCCCCCCCCAGCTGTAGGACTGAGTACCCCCCCCCGGCTGGACTGAGTACCCCCTGGCTGGCCTGAGTACCCCTCCCCTGGCTGGACTGAGTACCCCCCCTCAGCTGTGGAACTGAGTACCCCCCTGGCTGTGGGACAGTACCCCCCCACCCCCAGCTGGACTGAGTACCCCCCCAGCTGGACTGAGTACCCCCCTCCCCCACTGTGGGAGTGAGTACCAGCCCCCTGGCTATGGGCCTGAGTATCCCCCCCAAGCCAGACCCCCCATAGACCACCCTGGCTATGTGTATGATCTGAGTACCCCTCCCTCTGTGGACTGACAAACAAACTGAAAATATTACCTCCTCTTGTACTACGTACGCGGTCGGTAAAAACTGTAAATCTTGATATATTAAATGTCTAGTGCGGTGTGAAAATCTATTGTGGGTCCAGAAATAGGATTTCCTCGCACAAACTAATGAATCAACACTGAATACACCTTTTCAGTCTCATTGATAAAATTAAACCTGGAACTATCGATACATGTTGGTTCACGTTGCAGTTCAGCCTCTTCCAACTCAGAAACTAATGCCAGCCAACTATTCCTGTTTTCCGTGTGCCAAGACTATTAAAAATTCATTCCCTCTCTGTCTTTCTGCTTGATTTTACCGTTCTTTTGATTTTCGCAGGTACAGTCAGACAGATGTCTGAAAGAATTGGCACATTCAGTTTCTATCGAAGCAATTACTCCTGCACGTAATGAATATAGTGTGAACATGTATCAAGGACAGTTAATGAAAGGAAATCCCTCTGGTGCAGATCTGGTGTGGTCCTGCCGGCATGTGCTGTATATGCAAGTTGATGGGAGTGGCCGGGGGTGCAGGGGGGAGGGTACCTGTTTTAGCCTTCATCAAATGATTGGGGGGGGTGTACCTGTTTCATCCAACATCGAGTGGAGGTGGGAATTCACCCATCGAGTGAGATGCGCAGCGTGATGGGAGTGGCCGGGGGTACGGGGGGGGAAGGGTACATGTTTTAGACTTCATCAAATGATAGGGGGTGTACCTGTTTCATCCAACATCTAATGGAGGTGGCAGTCATCCATAGAGTTAGATGCGCAGCGTGTGTATTTACACACGCTGCGCATCTAACTCTGTGGAGTCACCTGTTTTTCTGTTTTACACCTAATTCACGTGTACCGACACCGATAAAAGTTTTAATTCGGCCCGATAAAGTTAGTATTGTGCTGATGGCAATTTCAAAATCGGACTGAAATTCGGGCTAAATGGGTCCCACACCCATTTAGCCCAAATTTCGGTCCGATCCATTGGCACAATACTGAAATTTTATCGGACAGAATATCGGGCCGAATTAAAAATTAATCGGTGTCGGTACGTGTGAATCGGCTGTTATCCTTCATCCAATGGGGAGGGGGTACCTGTTTCATCCAACAAAGGTGGGGGTATGCATCCAACAAACGGGGTGGGGGTATGCATCCAACAAACGGGGTGGGGGTATTCAATTTTTCGCCAGTATTTGCAGCAACTCGGAATTCAACGAATTTTTGATCACCGAATAGGCACTGTCGTCTGTGTACAGAACGGCAGGTCCAAATATCCTTGGCAGTTTCGCATTCGAAATTTGGGTCGGAAGTCGAGTTCATTTCGTTCGATACCGTGATCTTTTTTGCTGGATGGATGTTTCATTGTAGAAACCGCCATATTTGTGTGCAGTGCTGGTCACCCGAGACGTCATGGGAACCATAAACGTGGTTTAAACCTCATTGCACAACTTGAAACTTGCTGATATACAGTTATCATGCAATAATATTCGATTCAACTAGAAATGTTAACGGAAATAGAAAGAATAGCGACATCCTAAAATGCACTTTGGACTTACTGGGAATACTTTATTTATACTCCGGTATTGTACAGTGAACTGAGCTGCACTGCCTTTGGCATGCGTTCGTGTTCATGTAGACAGTACGACTTGCGTCTGCCGTTAAGGTAACCGATGTTGTTAATTCAATATATTCAGCTGCATCCAAGTGGAGAGATATTAATATTTCAGAACTAACACTGATTTCAAAACCAGCCAGATTCCGGTAATTATAATTTAAGCTGTCTAAAAATGTCAAAATATCTTGGCGAAAAAATTCTTAAAAACGTCAGAATCTCGAGGGAAAATTAAATTATTTAATTTTTCTTTCGGCAATTATCAGTACAGTTTTTACCTTAAGCGATGCACTGCACACACATAAATCATTGTCGTAAATCGTGCCAAGGGAAGGTGCACGGCTCCGGAGCCTCGGTGCAGCAGCCCCCGGGAGCTCCAACCAGTGAGGCCGCGGTCGTGACGTCCGACTTCCCGGTGCCGACAATATCGACGTACTTGTAGCGTGCGGTGGAAAGACAAGCACGATGCATGCTTATCGTCGATTCAAGGCGAAACCAAAATAGACTGTAGTTTATCAGGGGCACATCCACCTGAATGTGTGGAACAAAAATGCACGCACGAAGCCACATGATAATGAACATTTAAGCCAGTAGTTTCTTTTTTTATGTTCAAACTTGCGCCGGCCGGCGGATACAATGGATGCAAGGAACAGGGTTTAGCTTTGTCTGAGTAGTATTTGATGAAGGTCACGGTCATGTCCAAGTTCAAGCAAAGATAAAGATATCGTCATCGGTTCAAGATCAAGGCCAAGTCGGATGGGTAAATAATTCACGATCACTCACACAGTGGCGTGTACAGAAAGCAATATTCTCACACCGATCGAGGTTATCTTTGCTGCACTAGATTTAATTATATCCTCTGTTCCTGGTGTGATCACCTCACGCTATTTTCTTTATCAATTTGTTATTGTGAGTAATTTGTTTGGCCTGAACGAACTGTTTTTACGTCTGGTGTGGTGGCGACTAATCCAACATTATGTACTTTATTCTGTATTAAGGCATAAGCTATCTTTTCTTTCATGATGAAAAGTACACTAACCATGTGAAATGATAGTTGAAGCTTCTCAAAGTATCTTTTCATGACCACAAATGTTTTACAACGTGCCTTTGTGCGAATTCCTGGCACACGTTTTGCCTTTGCCATACAAAATGAAAGAGAGATAAGAGACACTGACAAAATTACATGGAAATGACAAATCGATACATTTAGCTATCATTCCGAGTTGTCAAAACTTTAATTTTACTCAAGGACAACAAAATCTTCATTGAATTTCAATTGGCTATTTCTTGGCAAATGCAATAAATGACATACTCTAAATTATTCAAACCCTGCACAAACCCTCTACCTTATCTCTCAGAGGGAGAGGCCCATGACTCAATGCCCACCAGGGGGCCCCACCAGCAGGTGAAGCAGTTAAATGACCAACCAGTTCCTACTTTTTCTTGCTGTAGAACCGGCCTAGACACAGAAAATTCATTCCCAAGTAAGAGAATGAAAATTGAGGGTGGATGGGTGGGCCATGAAATAAACAAAACTGGTGAGTAGAACCTATGACGTCAGAAAAGACGTCATTTGTGTACGTGAGGGAGCCTTGCAGCAGCACAGTAGAAGGGGGTGAAGCGTCAGTGAATGTCGTTGTCCCCGAGCAAAATACATTTAATTTAATTAAATAGTACTATTTTGGCAAATTATAATGCACTATTTGACTTCACGTCCTACAGGATCAATAAAGACCTTTTCCTCATTTAAAAGTATTTTTCACGTCATAAGACACAACCGTTGCTCATGGTTTGATACTAGAAACAAATGACGGACTATTAATTTAATTTTTGCACCACTGCATTCTGTTAAAAAAAAGTCGTCGTGAACGTGTGAACTGAAGGAACTACCTGAAACTGATAGGTTAATTATTCTACAGATGAAGGTGCAATATCGATTTTGTCATTAATTTCCATCTGTGTTACATATACTTCACATTTGTACAGCGTAACATAACAATCACAAGACACTAAAACTACGTGAAAAGAGACCAAGTCATTTACTAAAAGTATGTTGTTTCTCATCTTGGATAATAAAGATCCTTTTGCATACATTGCAGTCTTCCGTTCGGAGACTTGCACAATTCTTTCTATATTTCCACATTTTTTGCATGGAGACCGAATTGAAAATCAGAACGTTTTAGTGGTGGAATAGAATTCCGAAGAGAGGAGATCCCCTTTCAACTGGAATGCTTATTAAAGCCTAAGTTGTGGCGAGTTGATGAGCAGTTGTTGGACTTCAATCTCGTATTGCACACTACGACAAATTGTATTGCACTATTGCTCTACACAGACGCTATTTGCAGTTGTTCCAATTTACTGGAAGTTGACTTTACAATTACACGAGTATGATCATGCTAACAAGGTATTCATTACTCACTGTGACGGATCCGAAGTTTTTTGCAGCAGGAACTCAGCTTCTGTTCACTGTCAGTACGAAACAGTTTCCTCCTTCCTGCAAGTAAAGTTATCCCCTGATTGAATCTGCAGTCAAACATCTCTTTCTTACTATGCGATCTGGATTACTTCCGGTATCCATGATTACTCACAAAATCGACCAATCAAATGAGCTAGTCGATCACACCATGCTCCTTGTTATCTCTGCTGCCTACAAAAACAGATTATCCTTCAAATGCAATGAACTACTGGCAAATCCTACCTTCTGAGCTACTCTAAGAACTGACGCTCTTACCAATGTCAATGTTGCACCACCGCGAGCCGCATCACTAGAAACAATGTATAGATACAATCTATGTAACTGTAGTTGCGAATTTACTGTGTAGCCAGTTGGTTGTTGAGTAATGCAGTGTTTACACTGGATATCGGTGCACTAATGTTGGACGGTAATCTACGAGTCCTGAACGAGCTGCCGACCGACCGGCTGTCTCACAATCTACCGCATTTCTCCTACACATGAAAGCTACTAGACGAGATTTGATGATGGTTCTTGACTGGATTTTGATAAAAATCAAAAGATCAATTGCTGTTTCAGTGACAGTGAACGAACCGATCTCAGATGATGAAGTCTGTCCTGCTTTGGTTTGTCTGGTCAATTGAATTGGAAACACAAGCTTCCAGGGTCCCAAATTTCCTGACTTCCAAAAATCTAGGATTTTCCCATGATTCCTCCAGGTGTTTCTGGCAGATTTCCAGGTTTTATTCATTATTCAAAAGTGACTTCTCAGTTCTTTTTATTATAATCTACAAGAGTTTCATTTGAACAACATTTTTTCTTTTCTGTAATACAATTGAAAACCCCTCTTTTCTAGATCATTTCACCAAGTTAGAGGGTGTTGCCCTTATTAAGACAGAAAGCAGAAAATTTAAAGATGCCCATTTTTTCAGGTTTCATACCATTTTCCAGGATTTTTAATAAGAATCACTAAATTCCAGGATTTTTCCAAGTTTTCCAGGGTACTGTGATTTGTCAAGAATTTTCAGGTTGAGTGGGAACCCTGGACAGTATCCAGTTGGTGTGTCGAGTGGAATGAATACATTACTGAGTGAGTTGTAGGGGTGGTGCCCAGCTGTATCATAGCTGTAAGATAAGACTTGGCAGAACACAAGTCATGAACCAGATGGGTAGCACTACTCACTCACTAGGGTAGACACCCTAAACTACTTCACATGTTAATACGTAACCTGGGTTCAACCAGATGAATTAGGTCATCCGAAGAGTGACCAATGGATGATCCAATAGATAATTAACAAAATAGTGTCATTGATACATCTTTTTATCCAGTGTCTTAGTAGATATTTTGAGAGAGGGGGTATCTTGGCTTCTTCACTGAATTTATTGATTTCAGTAATATGAATGAATGAAGTACTGTTTTCCCATTTGAGGGAAAAGTGTAGAAATAGCTTGTCAAAATGGGCAGAGTCAAAAAATTACAGATTCATTGTCCCGAGGTCCAAATACCCACGAAAATTTAAGTATGTGCGTCAAGATTTTATACTTCTTGAAATTACACAATATTTCTTGCATTCACCCGTTTGGCCCGTTAATTGAAAGGCTGGAAAACTGAAGAATTTAATACACAAAACACGTCAGCGGTGTATTGCTTGAATACATAAAAGAAACTGAATAATGGTTATTCTAACATTACAAATTGGAAGGATAGTCCAGTCTGGATTTCTGTGGTGTTTCCACAAAGAATTTCTCCAGTTTATCTTGCAATGGAGAATTTTTGACCAAGTGCTTGCAATTCGTTTTTCAATGAAAGATATGATCTCTCATCTTGTGGAACAAAATGCAAGTCGTACAAAAACAATAGGCAGCTGGCTGCCGGCTATTCGGACAACATCGATCTCCAACGCTCCATGGAATGGCGAGCAAACTTTAAAGCTTCATCCACAAGGGTGTAAAACTGGGACGTGGCCAAGTTGACATTTCATGAAAATTACTTTATTCATAACAACATCCACAACGACATGAGTTTATGCAGAAACGATATCCTAGGTCTAGGCTAGGATCAGGTGAGGTAGAATTATAAAGTTCCTCTGATCTTCCGCTCCAGCACTCTGAGAGTCTCGCAACAATAACCCAGACTCACCTACAGATAGAGGTAGCTTCTTAGTGCAGAGGGTTCATCTATTGGTGATCTCCATTAACCTTGAAATGCATTAATCAGCGCAGTGATACGGAGCAGGAATAGTTAACCTGTGTGTGACTGGCTCCAGTACTTTCTGATGAATGATACAGTATACATGAGATTTCCAATTTGCTTCTTTGAGTCTTCTTCCGACCTTCGAATTCGGCTGTTTCTGTACAATGTTACTCACTCACTTACTTATCATAATACTCAGTTACCATGGCAATTAGGAATCAACAAATCATCAAGTCAAGCTGAGATCTGAAGGAGCCAATAATATCTATGTACGCCCTTAGTTACGAGGCATATAAGATAGTAATGGTAGTTATGTGGTTTTAAATGATTGTAGATACCAGCAAATCAACCTTCATGCATTCGAGCGTTTCTGTGGTCTTGGTTCGTTCACAACTTCGCATCCAAGATTTCAACAATATTTGAAAAAAAAAGTCCGGACTCCCAATTAATACCCCAAAAAAATAACGACTATTTCCTGGCAATGCGAAAACAAAGTCTCCTGGTTGTGAGAATCCCCTCACACTGAGTCTGTTTGAGTCATAGTTTCATCAGAGTCATAGCTATATTTGACACATCTGACATTTTCTGCAGCACACCAGATATTTTTGAGGCACATCTGACATTTTTCAGTCTACTAGTGACCAAGTATTTTAACCAAGTGACCACTTTATTGTCACATGGTCAACTTGTTGGCTCATACATGGTCATGACCTTAGTTTTGGCTGGATATGGCTAAAAAGACTCTAAACCATGGTTTCTTAAGACTATGACTCTTATTATGACTCGCGTTCAATTAAGACTCGTGGCTTACATCGCCGTCATCGGTGAAAAAAATTCAACACCACTGTGGCACTGTACCGAGCTCATCAAGGAAGGCATAGGGTGCGATGGGTCTGCGTAAAAGAGAAGAGTCTTGAGTCAAAAGAGGAAATTAAATAATATTCCTGATCAATAAGTCAAATTACACTTTAAAACGAAACTTTTCTTTTGCGAAGTAATTTGTAACTTCCGACATTACTCGAGATTATTCACCAATCGGCTTTCAAAAAGAATCCATTAACGTGAAACGCCATATTCGAAGTCAACGCCGAGATACATTACAGGGCTTTCCAACCATCAACGATCTTAGCTCTGACGGTTGCAACATTTTTCCAAGGTCAAGTTGAAAGTTTAGTAGGCTCATTCGTTACCTACCGTATGTACAGCGTATGTAAACGTTTCTGTTTGATAATTAGAAACTGACTGCTTTATCATCGCACAGACAACACATAACTTATCATGTGGCCTCGCCTCGAGTAGCAAGATTAGAATCAAGTTTCTCTAATTACAACGTTAACTTGTTCCAAGCTTCCAACAATTCTTGCATTTCAGGTGATCTTAAGACTTTACATTAATCGAACTAACATCAATTAAGCGGAATTATTTACATGTATTTCAGTCACTGCTGCAGGATACAAAACCAAACTTTACACTCCTTTCAACTGAATGATAAAGTCACAGGGAATTACCACAGCCTCAACCATGTACACCTTGCTGCAGGATAAATGATGTCAGACTTCCAAGTAATTTCTTTATGAAAATGGAATTTACATTTCCACTGACATTTTTTTCCTTCGTTTCTTCCTGCAACTAGATCAAAATCAAAATGACTGCGGTGACAGCTACTAACTGAGGGTACATTGTATTCTGAAGCAACAAAAGCTGCTGTGCTGTCACACATTCGGCCAAAAATACTCTGTAATATATTGGTGGCTGTTTCGGCAATTAAACAACAATTATTTTGAGTAACTGCGCCAATTAAAGTCCAATTAAAGAGCAGTCAATCCATTATCTTCCGCAATTAATTATAATAGCCAGCATCAGCTAATCTCTGACAAATGGGACGCAATGATGAGACTGGGCACAATGATTCGGATGCTCACGGGGTTCAAAATGATCATCATCCAATGGAAAATGGTGATGAGGGTGACGATGTCCTGGCAGTAACTAACAGCGGTAATTCAGATTGGCGATGAAGATGAAAGCAAATCCATCAACTAACTAGTGACACTGATACACAATGGAGTACTTTGAAACATTCAGATAAAGATATGTTGAACATAATGTGATAAATTCCTCCCTTGTTCTTTGAATAAGCGTTCTGGATGTGGCTTTATTCCCAGTGGAGGTGCACAAGTCTTGCGACAAGAGGTGTGTAGTTTCGATTAAAATTCGAGAAGCCACATTTCCATATGAAATGGCCTAACCTCGATTACATAACCTGACTGAGGTTATGTTTATCTTAGACACGCCCCCTTCCCGTTCTGTTCTTTGTCAGCTTGTGGGCTAAGTAAATCCAGCAATAATGAAGGATGTAAGTGTGACAAGTGTGTCGACTAAATCTGTCTTGAAACTAGTTTTGCGCTGTGGACCTCTCTCGGTAATAAACTTCAAAGTTCAAGTTTCAGTGAGAACGAAGTTCAAAGTTGATACATTGTCAACTTTAGTTTGTACCTGAATATTTTTTGTCACAGTTGCAGGTTTTCTGGGGCGATCTCATATATAAAACTTGGTATCGCCATCATTATCACCATTTAACATCACAGGGATCCAAACAGATGCCATCCACATAATACGATGCATAAAACGTTTGATCTAGGTCATTATGACACTTTTAATGCATTCATTTCCAACCTTATTGCAAATCCCTAACTGAACTACATGATTTGGGTTCAGAACATTTTGCTGGGTACCAGTTTGTAGATATATAGGATGAAGCTTAAGACACACGGGAAGAGTACATGCATATTGCTCTAGAACATTTATTAATTTTAAACTGCATATGTAACATGGTACATCAATAGTTCAGCTACCAGGTCAAGTGTCACTTCCTCTACCGCTACTGTCACATTCAAGTGAAACTTATGACATGATGTACGACTCTAAAATGTGGTGTGCAAAAAAAAACTTGTGGAGGTTGCATGTACACTGTGGTACAAAATCACTGTTGCACTATGGTCCATGGAGGGGTATTATGGTGCAAAAGTAACTTTGAGGGGGGATGCCAAAATCTTTTGAAACAAAAACGCCTAATCCTGAAATTTTATTTGAGCAACTTCGTGTACTTCATAATTTAGTAAAGGGTTTGCTTTATAAGCCAATGTCATCATTTTCTGATACATACAACATTTGAAGTGGCAAGAAACTGGTCCGACGAGCAAGCCCCATAATTTCACCCTTTGCAGCCAGAAAGAAGTGGAACATTTGTTCATGGGAAAACTGCACCAGTGCATGCAATTCTCAAAACTCAACCACCACCAGAACACATGCTAAAATATTTGTTCTTCAGCTCAACATGTAGAACTGGCTATCCAATATGGAGATGAGAATGTTGCTCTCAATAGATTTCCTCCATGCTGTGTGTATGTATACTATAGATATACATCTATTCCGCTTATGATAGTGTCATGTGATATTTGTAATACACAATTGTATTGTACCAATCTCCTTTTTTGTGACATGCAAAACACAGCCATAGATATAAACCGTCCTCCTGTAGTGGAGGACAAAGTTTCTAAATCGGTGAACACAGCGTAGGTATTCTGGTGACTAGTCTTCTAGACGGGCAGACCGGATATTCCAAAGAAACCCAAGCGAAAAGAATATCAATCAATCAGACAAACATAATATGCCGTAGTTATAAATGTAAAAATGCAATGAAATAAAACGTTTTATAATATTTTTCATATTTATGTCCAGTAGTCCTGAGCAAGTATCATTTCATCGCCATTCTTGGCCTGCAGAGAAGGGAAAGAGACGGGTTTCACTGAATAAGCTTTGTTCAACATCAAGCCACACTCCAATGCCACCCTTGACAAGGGCCTTGTCACATATATTTACATGAAGTACTGAAAGATTGAGAAAAATTCGATTTTTTTGGCAATAATCCACCAGAACAAACCCTACCCAAACAAACGGATTGAAAAAACAGCCATCTTGATGGATGGATGTATTGTTGCCGAGATGTACACGGAATGATTATTATTCTGATGTGAATAAATTTCCAATTCATCGTCTTAAATCTCAATATATAATTTGTAGACACACATACATGAAAAACTGGACTTGCGTTGGTTGAATTGGTTGGTATAGGATGGAACGTCCATATCTCAAAACTGAAATGGGGTAAATACCAAGACTATACCAAGATGGTAATTAATTCTAAAAAATATCTAATGAATTACTTTTTGAAATGGGTGTGTTCAATTTTTTAAAACTAACATTTTAAAACTAAACACTTTGATTTGTAATACCAGCGCACACTTTACATACTTCAAACTGTAATTTGTATGTTCATTAAAAACTTTCATACACTAACTGAACCTTCCATTAACGAGAATGTTGACCGTACGCGGTCAAAGGTTTAGTTTCCGCAAGATGCTCCACACACTTGAATGATGGGGGGGGGGGGGGGAGGGGGGGTTGATGGC
>JBCAUG010411685.1:0-16190 GCA_038406175.1 Haplosyllis leylae
AGAAGGGCTTCCATACGACCGAGCCACGTGCTACGCAGCGATGCTGCATGGAGAGACCACCACCTGGATAGGACGCCGTGTGCGGATGCACTTCATCCCCCGTATGTTGAAGGACACCAAGAATGACCTTCGACACTCCAGAGACTACATCAGAGGTCAACATTTGGGGTGGATCCGACAGGAGTGCGCCGCAAGACAGCAAGCCGAGGAAGAGCAGCGACGTTTGGAAAGTTCCTACGCCAGTCCAAAGGAGGACTCACCAAGAGGAAGGGGCTACACTTGACGAGCAGACCGTTATGCTGCAGCGAAGATGCTTTGGGCCCGAATGCCAGAGGTCGGTCGGGTGGAACGCCATCATGACAGTTATACAGACTTGGATGCCGTGACACCCGAGGGAGGTAGGAATCATTGAGGAACCTCAATGCCATGACAAGAGGCCATCTACGAATGACCTATTAGAGACTATCAAGAAGGACCCAGGGACAGAGGCTTCCCTCTGGGAGCAGGTCATCCGCAGAATGTCCCGCAAGACTTTTGAGATCATTTCCATGCTGAGCACATGAGAAATGCAGAGGAGTATGGGTCGGGGTCTTCCAAAAGTGATTACAATTCAAGCGATGAAGACCCAGACAACATTGTCGAGTATGACACCGAGCACTCAAGATACTTCATGGTTGAGGACCGAGAGTGAAGGAGGAAGTGAGCTCGTCATCGAGCTAACCATTGTATGTGACGGGAGAGCCAGCGACATGGTGGAAGACGACCACCGAAGAAATTGAGCCTGCCAATATTCAGGGGTTCGACCTCAGACAATGCAATCACCTACAACGATTGGAAGAGTGATGTGGACAACCTCATACTGGAAGGCCACGTGACTAACCTGATCAGGGATTCCATCCTAAGCGCCTTAGAAGGAAGGCCTTGAGCGACAGCTTTGATGGCATTGGAAGACAGGGATGGCTCTCTCAGATCAATAATGACGGTATTGGACGGAGTGTATGGCAGAGCTACATCATTCCGCCAGCTCAGCAACAAGTTGAACAACATTTCTCAAGGGAATGGCGAGTTGGCCAAAGATTATTATGAGCGCGTCATCCAGATTTGATGCAAGTTACAGGAATTCCACGCCCACATGTACAGGGAAGGCGACCTCGAATGACAGATGAAGGAGGCCTTCTTCAATGGCCTATGACCAGAATACCAGGCCATGGTGGTACACCGTCGGGACGACCCCCAGACCAGTATCACAGGACTGCTGATGGCAGTCAGAGAATACGAAGAAAATCAGGAAAACAGTCGTCGTACCAGATGAGCGGAATATGCCAGAGCGTACCCACCCTCCACGTCGAGACCCACATATGGTATGCCCCAAGCGCAGAACCACGAGCGACTGCAGGATGCTCAGCGACAGAATAACTGCTATGTCACTCGACAGGACCGGAATGCAGCCAATATCCATGTCGCGAACATTGAAGCGACAGCAGCACCTCCCGAGGATGACTACACCTCCCCATACGCCGACTACATTCCACAGTACATCGATTACAACAACCCAGATCAGCATGAAGACCCTGAACTGGAGTTGTACATCAACTTCTATGCCGCTGCCGTGCGTCTGGTGGATGACACGGAACGGCGTGACAACGGATGCTTCAATTGTAAAGAAACTGGACACTTCTGGCGTAATTGTCCCAAGCCATTGAAGGAAGAGTTCCAGAAAATGAAAGACAGATTGGAACGACAGGAACAGTTAAACGGGAAAGGGGGCCTCGGTACCAAGGGAGGCCGCATCCCCCACAACAACCTGTCGCCAGTGACACCGGCAGCTGCTCCAGCGGTTCCGGGTCCGCAGTAAAGGACCTCAGACACCCTCCCTACTGGAATGACGATCCCCGAGCCCATTGGTTAGAGCCTATGAATGTGGGCTACGCCTTGATCGACGGACAGCGGGAGAAGGTACTCATCGACAGTGGAGCTCGTGGCAATGCCATCACCCCGGAGTACGTCAAGCGACATGAGCTCATGGTGGGGCCTGTCAGCGATTTGGCCATGAATCCCTCGTTGATACCGGTTTCAAAAATAGGAGGCCACACGACAGCCCTCGGTTATGTCATCATCAACGTGCAGATCGAGGGCATACCAAGTTATAATGAGGAACAAGTAGCCCTGGTTATCCCGGATTTGTCGGGGATGGGATTGCACGCACCTGTCATCCTGGGGACACCAACAATCCACCGTCTCTGTTGACAAATGAAGGAATCAGAGATGAAGACAGCTTCAGAGGAGTGGCAACATGCCTTGTTGAGCTATGAGCTCTCACAGCAAGTGCTTATCAAGTCCATGACAACGCCCGTCGGCAACGCCAATGAGTATCCGACAAATACTGGGATAGATCCTTCAGATCTGGACGAAATCGTCCTGCTGAAGAAGAAGGTCACGATACCAGCTTTCGCATCGCAAATTGTAAACGCCAGGACAAAACACATGTACATGAAGGGACATCGACTGAATGTCATGATACAACCACCTTATCCAGAGGACAAGACGAACTTGCCCGTCGGGTTGTACGTCCAACGAGTATACACCAAGTTGAAGGAAGGAAGTCAGAACGTGGCGATGGTCCTACGCAATGGCATGGGGAAACCTATCCATTTGGTGGCGGGAAGGCCGATAGGGCGAGTCGTCACCGCTAATGCCGTCCCCGACGTCATACCATCTCCTGAGCTGGAAGCCAAGCTACAGCAAGGGGCTGAGAAACCGAAGCCCTTGACAATGGCCCAACAACAAGAGTTGCTCATGAAGGTGCTAGACGGTGGAGGGAGTCTAGGAGAACTGGGCTCCTGGCTGCCAGAGACAGCTTTCAAGGCTAAGCGACTTCTTATGGAATTCCATCATATCTTCAGCCTGGAGCCGAACAAGATTGGATGTACGGACGCGACGGAGCACGTCATAGAATTACTGCCTGAGCAGGACGAACCATTCAAGGAGAGGTTCAGACGGATCGCCCCACATGAGGTCGAAGAAGTACAACAGCACATTCAGGAGATGCTGGATGGCGGAGCCATCCGACTGTCCCAGCCGCCCTGGTGCAACGCCATCATGCTTGTCCAGAAGAAGGACGGATCCCTTAGATTCTGCATCAATTTCCGTCGACTGAATGCCAGGATGAAAAAGGATTCTCACCCTCTTCCCAGAGTGCCGGAGACCCTCGAGTCGTTAGTCGGCACCAAGTACTTCTCGACGATGGACCTTAAGAGTGGCTTTTGGCAGGTGAAGATGGCCGAGTCATCGCAACAGTACACCGCCTTCACCGCCGGGAGCATGGGCATCTATGAATTCCTACGAATGCCGTATGGGTTATGCAATGCACCAGCGACTTTTCAGTGCCTGATGCAGAACTGTTTAGGCAAGTTGAACCTGTCCTTCACTCTGGTGTATCTTGACGACGTAATAGTGCACTCGAAGACGCCGGAAGACCACTTGAAGCGACTGCAAGCAGTATTCGACAGATTTGCTCACCATGGTCTGAAGCTCAAGCAGTCTAAATGTCACTTCTTCAAAGGGGAAATTACCTATCTTGGACACGAGGTCTCCGCGAAAGGAATGTTGCCTGGACAGAAGGGAGTCATGGAGATCGCCAAGATGGCCCCTCCGACGACTGTCACTGGAGTTAGAAGATTTCTGGGCATGACGGGTTACTTCCGTCGTTTCATCAAGAACTACGCCCGGATCGCCAGACCACTAAGCGACTTCACTGGATTTGAGAACGCAAAGTTGAAGGGCCAAGAGATTGTCTTGCCAAAAGTGGCGCTAGAGGCATTCAACACACTCAAGAAGAAATGCGTGACAGCGCCAGTGTTGGCGTTCACCGACCTAGAGAAACCCTTCTTGCTGGAGACAGATGCTTCGGGAGAAGGGCTCGGGGCTGTTCTGCAGCAATGACAAGAGGACGGCAAATACCACCCCGTCGCGTATGCCAGCCGTACTTTGATGAAGAGCGAGAAGAATTATCACTCGTCGAAACTGGAGTTCTTGGCACTGAAGTGGGCAGTGACGGAGCAGTTCAAGGAGTACTTACTATACCAGTCCTTCACAGTCAGGACAGACAACAATCCCCTGATGTACATCCTTACTACACCCAACCTTGACACAACAGGACACCATTGGGTCTCCGCATTGGCAGACTTCGACATGAAGATCGAATACCTATGTGGGGCTCACAATAAGGTGGCTGACGCTTTGAGTAGGATCAAGGCTTACCTAGATCAAACTGCAACTGACAAGTTTCTGAAGTCCCTGAGTGATGACAAGGAAAACGGCGGGACTGACAATCTGATCAGCAGAGAAAAGAAGGGAGAAGCGACCATCAGAACAAAGGACAACAAGGACGCTGTCAACGAGCTGATCATGCATGTGATGCATTATAAGGCACCTCCGGCTGAGGTAGACAACCCCGCCTACCTGGCGCGACACAAAGAAATTAATGAACAAGTGATGCTTGGTGGTGCTTGTCACCCAAAAGACCATCAAGCATAACCTAATGGGAATCAACTGGAAGGAACTCCAGGGGCGCGACCCCATAATCAAACATGTTATCGAGTGGATGGATCATCAAACTCCTAAGATATGGACAAAGAAGAACAAAGACAAAGTGAACCTGCAACAACAAGTGGATGCACTGGTGTCCCGACAGATGCTGGAAGAGCACCTATGCACGAAGACCAACCCATTCGATGCGAAAGCGTATGGCAACTGACAGAAGGATTTTGTCATTGTCAATGATCTCAGGAGCGCTGTTCTTGCATGACGCACTGAAAGACAGTACAGAAGAAGGGATGCTGTTTGTTGTACCTGCCTGCAAGCGACAGGCAGCTCTGGACCTGTGCCACTGAGACACGGGACACCAAGGTCACGACAGAACCTACTCCCTTCTGAAGGAGAGGTTCTGGTGGCCAAAAATGAGGACGCAGATGATGACAAGCATCCAGAACTGTGCCAAATGCAAGAAGTTTGAAGGCAAGGACCCTAAACCGCCGCTGTGCAATATTGCCGCGTCGGAACCCATGGACCTTATTCATATCAACCTGGTCAGATTTGAGATGACAGTCAACACTAGGAAGAGACCTGTTGTGAGGAAGGTACTAGTCATCATCGACCACTTCTCCAGATACATCCAAGCATACAATGTGGCCGACAAGAAGGCTTTCACAATTGCCAAGTGTTTATACGACAATTATTTTAGACACTTTGGTTTTCCCTGATGACTGCTGTCCGACCAAGGAACGGAATTTTGTAACAGCATTCTGAACAAGATGTGCTACTATTTAGGCATAAAGAAACTCTGCTTGACATCTTATCATCCCCAGACCAATGGTGCCATTGAAAGAGTCCACCAGACCCTGCGATGAATGGTCTGGGAACTGGATAACAAGAGGAGGAAGAATTGGCCTGACCATCTTGGAGCCATTACACATGCCTACAATGCTACAAGATCCCAAGTCACTGGCTATTCACCATACTTCTTGATGTTCGGGTGCAGACCCAGGCTGCCTGTCGATCTGCTGTTCCCGACATCTCATCAACTACCCAAGACTAAACACATGAATGAATACATCAAGGCACTTCACGACCATCTCAGAGAAGCAACGAGATTTGCACGCCTCTCGGCAAGTCAAGAAGCTGCAAGACATAAATGTCTCTACGACCATAGAGCTGGAGTTGTCGAATTCTGCCCTGGAGACAAAGTCTTAGTACAACTGGACGGGTACAGAGGTGCTCATCAGAAACTGAAAAACCCATGAGGAAGTAGACTACATATGGTGGTGCAATGTATTGCGGAAGATGTCCCCACTTATGTGATTAGAAACAACAAAGGTGAAGAGAAGACCCTACATCAGGCACGACTGTTGCTGTGGTCGAGTGTAGAGGAAGAAGATGGACTGCAGATGATCATCGCACAACTAATGATCTTTGCCTCCTTGTCGGGACTGGAGCCCCTACCTGAGGGTGTGGAAAGATGTAGAGTGCCCTATGAGTGGTCCTTTACAGGATTCAGCTTGAACCTGGCCAGTTTCCAGCCGATGTTAGAAGCTTCAGAACCGAAGACAGAGCCAGTTGCTCTAGTGACGTCCACGGAGATGCCGCTGACAGAAGGAGTTGGCCAACGGAATGAGACAGGGGAGGGAACCAACTTTACTTGCAATGGTGATGCCGTTCACTTGGAGGATGCTCCATCTTGAACAGGAACACACCGGGTATTGCCAAGCCTTCTCATTCCAGAGGAGGAGAGAAATGGGTTGGGTTGTCTGTCGGAAGTGACAAGTGATCCAGTCTCGATGCACCCCTTTAGGCAGTGTGTCGAGGCAAGAGGGGCCACTTGTTGGGTCCAACAGGTCTCCAAGGGAGACAGAAGAATCGAAAACAAAGGATCAACAGACGGTCAGATGGTTTGATTTTTGCATTTTTTCTCTCTCCTTACACTGCGTACATGCCAGCACGAGGGCATGCCTTTTTAAATGGGTGGAGGGGTTAGTTGGCGAGTGACCCACACTATGCGACAAGAATGGCGGAAGAGGTCCCATGACCCATGACAGATGGAAGGCGGAAGACCCTCCCATTCCCCCTTACTACGTTCGGCGGGGATGCACCGACATCCCAGTGGTTAGGCCACGACGCAAATGGTAGACACTTTCGGTGTCGACAGGTGAAACAGAACAAGACAAATGTACAAAGTGTAAATGCGTTTATTCAATGGAATTAACAAATCTCTTTGGCATGATAGCATACGGCCTGGAATACAATAATACACATGATTGAACACATAAGGCACTAGTGTCACAACGAACGTCATCCGACAGAAATAATGCGCTAAGTCGTTATAAAACCGGCTTAATAAGTTCCTTGCCTTTTAAAGCTTATCAAAATACATTCGTCTAAAAATACACTTGAATAAACAACGACTAAAATAAATGGTTGCGATGGAATAATCCCATCCATCTAAAATCTACAATAACTCACCTAATAACTGGAATAATTGCCGTCTCGACAGACGACTTGACAAGTAAAATCAGATCTAAAATAAACCTACAATAACAGTACAAAAATAGCTTTCGTGACAGAATCCTGCACGACAGTAAGGCTCCGTCGTCACTCCAAATCCCCTCCGTGGGAGAAGGCAGTTCGCCGGTAGCAAGACATCTCAATCGACACCTTGGCCAGGGGCGACGAATGTCGTCACCCTTTTGGTTTCTTCGCTTTCACGAACAGGTCCTCATGGAACTTTTTGGCATGGGCGAGCATATCTTCAGACTTTGTGGTGAAGAAGAAACAACCCATGAGCCGGCAGACAAGCCCTAGGCGCAAGTGCGCCCTGATGTGGTTATTTAGGGATTGATTATTTTGGCTTGAATACAGACAAATGGGGCAAAAGCCCTCATTGTGTGGGGCCTGACGAGACTGACGATGGATTGAACAACCCGTAAAGGCCTAGGAAGTAGTCGCGCCCCCACCTGTTCGAACTCTCGTGGGTGATAAGGGAATCAGGTTCCCCTGGCTTCACGTAGACCTCGACAAAGAACTTCGGGACAAGGTCTAGGGCATTGCCACCGCCAACTGGCTTGGCGAGTTTTTCTGTGAGCCTGACAGAGGTTTGTATAGTGGGTTCTGGCTTTGGGCTTGTTGCATTCTTTGGCTTCTCGTAGTTCAGCCTCCCAGGCATCAGCTTCATGAATGTTAAGATCAGGGCGCTCCCCCAGCGCCGTTGTGATGTAGAGACTGTGGTCTTCCTGGAATCCTGCAGGGTTTGAAGTGTTGATCCCCTGCAACATGCGGTAGGTTAGCACCGCTTTCTTGTCATCCTTCCACACCGACTCGCGAGTCTCTAGCTGCCATTTCTCCAGGACTTTGGGATCAACGGTGTCCTTGGAACGAGTGGGCTCAGAGTTGTCTGAGTCCTCCACGACGGCCGCAGACTTCTTTTTCTTCTGGGAACTCTTCCCTCCACCCTTGGACTTGCTGGGCATCCCCTTTGGTGTCTTCGATTTCTTGGCGGGAGGACCGTCGCTGCTGCTGTCGTCAGCGCCTGACGCTCCTTGGGAGCACGGAGCCATGTTGAACAGTGAGTGCAGCGCGTCATAGCCATGGTTGTCCGGAGGCGCCGGCGGGTCAGTCATGACCGTGTTGTGCTTCTCAGGCGAAACTCTGTCATTATCGTGTTTCTTGTGTTTGTGTTTGTACTTTTTTGGTGTGTTGGCCTTATTGTCCAGTTTGGAGGTTCTGGGCTCGACGACGGCCGAATTCCCCTTGTCCAGCTTGGCAGGGGTCCCCTTCTTTGTTGGCTCCTTGGGTGCCTTGTGGGAAACTGTTTGATTGGGCTTTGGAGTCTTCAGAGATGGTGCGTCGTCTTTCCCAGTCTCGTTGTCTGACAGTGTTAAGGTGGGCTCCTGGGAGGTGTCCTTCTTGCCGTGTTTCTGCGGCGTGACAGGAGGGACCGCATTGGGAGCGTTGTTTTCGGTGGTGTCCATTGGGACCTCACTGGACCTCTGGTCAACCTTGGGGGGGGGATCTTGCTTGGAGGTCCCCGGAATTATGTTTGGCATCACGACCGGATCGGCCTTGTTGTCGCTGCTGACGATGGGCACTGCTGGTGGAGTTGGAGCAGGTGACTGGTTTGTTGCTTGTGGGCCTCCTGGGTCGGTGTCGACTTGGCGGTTGTTCTTATCGTCATGGAACATGGACTCCTCTAGGGTGAGGGCTCAGGACGCAACAAATTGTAGGGCGAGCATCTGGGCGCGACAGGTCTGAGCGCTGTTGAAGACAGGCGACAGCTGTAGCTCCAGGGGAATTCGGGACGTGTTCAGTCAGAAGTTCTGACGCAGAGTGCGGTGTGTTGTAGAGATGAACACCAACATAGGGACGAAGGGAGCGATGTCCGTCCATTGAGCGTGCACTTTTAGTTTTTCTATCCCCTGGTCGATGAAGGCATGGCAGTCAGCGTCTACGGCCTCATCCATGAAGTTCTCAATACTGAGGGTGACATCAGCCAGGATGGTGGCGAAATTGCGTGTCGATTGTTTGTATTTGTCATCCAGCTCTCCGGCGGCCCTGATCATTGTGGCCATGTGGCCCCGGAGCTCCTCCAAACACTGTTGTATGGCGGGACGGTCGCGAGACATAAGGGTTGCTTTGGCGGCCTGGGCCCGTTGAAGGAAGGTCGTCGCAATGTCCACCATTTGCTCGACAAACTCGCTGGTGATGCCGCCGGTGTTTAACATCACTTTCCAGACCCGCTGTAGTAAGTGGGCGCCGGAGGCGTAGAACTTGCGGTCGAGAGTGGCCACATGCTCGAGCTGTTCAGTAGCAATTTGCTTGAGCTTGGCACAATAAGCATCAAAGGCTGGGTCGCTACCTTCCGACGAGGGCCCTGGGGGCTGAAATGGAGGGTTGGCATAAGGATTCAGCCTGGGGTCATTGTACTTGTCGTCTTCCGGCCGGTCGGGATCATGGTTGCCCCCTTGGGAAGCGCTACTCTGGTCATTCTTGGTGCCGTCATTGGCATTGCCACTGGTGTTGCCTCTGGCGTCCCTGGGAGCGACGTTTCCATTGTTGTTGACGCTGTTGACTGTGGTCTTGTTGGCGTCGACCTTGTTATTGTCATCATCCAGGGTGTCTCTGGTCCTGCCGTTGTTGACATTGTCAAAGATACCTCTTAGGGGAGTCGAACTCACCTTTGCTTCCATTGGGTTGGGCCCCATCCCGGATCCAATCCCGGAATCATCCAAACATCTGACAGGGGTGTTTGGGGGTGCATTTGGACTGCTATCGATCACCATACTCTGGACGCTGCTGTCCTCATTTATGCTAGCCTTGTCATCTAGGTCTGAGGAGGGCGGGGTGACTGGTTTGGCTTTGTCTGGCTCCTGGGACACCTTGTCATTCTCGACGATGGAAGCATCGGAATCGCCTTGGGCATCATCGTTGTCATTGTCTGAATCACTGGAGGAATCGCCATTACTAGACCCTTCCCCGGACGACGGGTCTCCGTTGTCAGGCACGTCCTTGGCAGGATCTTTCGGCTCGCCGCTGTCCTTGTGTTTCTGATAGGGACGCCCCAGTTCCGTTGGTTTTTGGTCACTGGGGGTGGGAAGTCAGATGCGGTCGTACTCTGTCAGTCTGATGGCGCATGCCTTCTCCTTAACTTCCAGACGGGAACCCTTAACACAAGTTACACTGGGGATCGTCGGCAAAGTCTGCCAGTAGGCGCAGTATGTGTTGTTTGGCCAGAAGGACGGGGACGAGAATGTCGTGTGGAGGGAACGTTGAATGGGGTACCTCGGGTCCTTACTAAACACGGGCGGTAGGAACGCCATTGCGGGGCCTGTCTCAGGTGTCCGAACATGCAGCTCTCTGCAGCAAAAGCAATCCAGGGGCAGAGCTGGCACCGCCAGATGTAGAACCGGTAATTCACCCTTTTGTACCAAATAGAGCAGCAGGACAAGGAAAGCCCTGTCCGTGAAATAAGGGTCGATGTCGACACAAACAGAAGCCAGTGCACCACACCCGTTATGTGCTTTGGCCGTCCCGTCCTGGGCTTTCGACGTTATGAAATGTATGGCTGTGCTCAAGCTCACCAGAGATTGCAGTGGATGAACGAAGACGGCAGTGGCTGAATAGACAAACTCATCTTTGGGGAAGCTGGCATCGTCCTGGTGATATCCTTGGATGATGGGGGGCAGGAAGTCCCGTGGGCCATACGTGATGAATAGGGCCCGCCCACGTGGTCGCTTGTCGACGACAGGTGCCGGTGCCGCTGGGGTGCTGCTGTCTCTGGGGTATTGTTGGGACCAAGCCTTTTCCATAACAGCCGGCTCCATGATGAAAGCAGGGATGTCTTCGCAAGGTTTGAACACGGCGTCCACCTCACCCCATTGTATCTCCCAGGCGCTCTGCAACATGGCGAGGGGAAATTTCTCCAGGTCGTCGTATGTAATGGCCTGTTCCAGCATCGGGCACTGCTTGCGAGGAACGGCATCTCATTGTCCCTTGATGATGCTCCTCAACGAATCCACTTGAAGTTGCTTTGAAAGTTCTTCTGTTGCCATTTTTGCAACACTGAGGAGATTAATTTCAGCGAGTGACTTATGTCGATCACGACAGACTGCTAACAAAGAACCAGACGTGACCTACTTAACCAGAGTGTGCTCTAGAAAGGAGAACCATGAAGCTGCGAACTAGGATGCAACCCTGTCGCAACAAGCTGTGACCTACTTTACCGGGACGAATTAGTCAGCCAGATTGAATACACCTTCAACAGAGTGAACTCGTCGTGACAGGGTCGCCCCTACTGAATCTCGACACTGTCGGGCGTGACCGAAGGATCGTGGCAGCTTTAGCATTTATCGGCCCCGACAAGGAGCCCGACATGACGGAAACCAACAGTACATCCTGTCGAGGACCTTGTCGAACATGACAAACCAGATAGTTCACAGCTTCTTGGTAATGCTCGACATGACAGGAAACGCCTTGGCTGCCCATCGAATACGACAGTCACAACTTACTAAACTTAACTTAAATCAGATGCGACAGGAAAATACACGACAGCCAATCACCCTGTCGAGAGTGACAGAGTCACCAACTACTTTATGGTTTCTCAACATCTAGGTACTCGCAACTCGGCACGACGCGACAGGATGACTGCTCTGTCGTGAATGACAGACAAGAGAAAATAACAGCAAATTGAAAATACTCACTGGCTACTAAGTCTTCTAAGAAGGTCCGATCATCGTTTACGATGCACAAAGTTTGTCGTAAACATAAAAGTTCATCGGAGGAGAGTTGAAACACATCCAGCTTGTTCGAAGGTCTGGAGGGAAATGAGGGTCCAATGACCTTTCTGCACTGAAGTACCAAAATTTACCGAAAGAGGGTGCGAAAAACCAATAAAACATCCATGAGGTGGCAGCACTGTGCTGAGTCAACCAATCAACAGCGGACATGTAACAGGAAGTGACATCACACAAAAAGGTCTATAAAAGGGCCAGTCTCCATGCCAACCATCATTCTGGCCACTGGAGCCAAAGACGAAACATTAAAAACACTGAACCCATGCAACATGGCAACCACAATCCATGGTATCGAGGAAGACGCATGGTACTTGAGAGAAGGTGCGACGGTGAGCGGGTCTATGTCATGACGGTGGGCAGTCGATGACCCATAGGGGCATTTCTTGAAAACAGCGGGATGTGAGTCGGTTTGTTGTATATGCCAAACATGACGAGGGGGTGCATGTGTCCTCGGTGTATAGCCAACAAAAGTCTAGGGGAGAGCCCAGCTCTCCGTCTAAATTGTCGTAAAGGTAATTTGTCACAATAATCATTGTTTAAATGTGTTAATGTCACCTTAATTTCAGTCTTGTCGGCCTGATTAGCACACAATGTGGCTGCTTCCAGTGGTTCGAAGAACTTGCATGCCGGTATTCCTGGCTCCACGAAGTGTCGCTACCCACAGCCCGCAAGGAAATGATCATCCATTTCTATGTCTGGCTTTTACGACACTTTTGGAGCAGCAACGCTCATCTTCGGCATCATCTTCTAATTATGGTGTCATTTGGATGGTGTGCTTTCGATGTGGGAGTGAGGAGTCGCACGGACATTTGTCCTGGACGCATGGCATCCTGACCCCGTCACTCCCGATGACCTCATTGCCCTTACAGTCAGAAATGCCAGTGCGACCTTTTTCGGACCCAACAGACTCTCATGGACAGTTATGTTGACCCATACAAAATACAGGATGGCCTCTACGACCACCTCCGCACAGTTTATGATGATGTACGGATGCAGATGATAACCATCGGGGAGCCACCCTATGAGACCTTCCACACCCAGTACACAGAGATCATGTCGGTCCTAAAGCAGGTCCACCAGATCAATGATTACGACACAAAGCTGGAAGGGTATCTGCAACCTGTCGCTCTGAATCAATGTGAAAGGAAGGCGCTGTGCAAGCCCGACTACCGGGGGCCCGACTACCCCAGCTTGTTGGAGGCAGACCGCCAGATGGAGGTGACCAAGGTCACCAGATGGAGTGACAGGTTCATCAGGGTAGCCCCGTCTATGACTGGCGACAAGGCGGACCTGAGCCCGCGACACTGCCTTACATCTACGAACCAGAGGACGACAAAGATGAAGAAGAGAAAGACCGTGAAAACGTCGCAGAAGAGGACAGCGAAAATGTCGAAGGAGAGGGCAATGGCAGTGCGAGCAAATCCAGCAGCTCCTCGACGTCATCGACAGAGGATCCAGAAGAAGGAGTGGACACTGCCGCCCCTGAAACCACTGTCGAAAGCACAGACATGGAGCTTATGGGCCTGCCCCAGTCCAGCATCGTGCTCACCAGCAGCGACAGGGAAACGGTTGAACTCAGGGCGTCGAGTCAGATGCGACCTTCAGATGACACCGAGGCAGGGCCCCGACAGAGCCCCAGTAAGAAGAGGTGAAGTGAGGAGCAGGATGCCTGCCCGAAGAAGGCCACTTGAGACGACACGCCAGAGCCCGGCGCTTGGGGCGACACACGGGAACGTGGCTGCGAGCAACGCAAGCCCAACACCCTAGACACAGAGGCGATGGCCGTCAAAGAGTGCATCGGCCTAGGTAGGGGACAGACCATCCAGAGTAGAGCCTACGAGGACCCGGATGCACCCAAGACATCCCTGGGAAGGTCGTACTCGGTCTTCAATAGGCCCACAGCCGTGCCACTCACCTACCCCAAGACAGCTGGACCAGCCACTCAGCCTACTACCAGATGGGGCCAGTGGAATCACATGATGAAGCAGTTGACGACGCCAAAGTCCATCACCCGCACTCTGACAATGAAGAGCACAGTGAGTCGGACCAAAGGGACCTTCCGTCAATGTACCGTGGTGTACGCCAAATTTAAGACTGACCCAGAGAAGGCCTTGCGTGTCTTGGGAGGGACATTCTCCCGGGACAAGTACCGCAAAGAGATCGACGCCCTGCGACACTTCGGCGAGGGACACAGCAAAGCGACCCTCACTTGCCACGTCTTGGCCAACATCACCCGTTGTGTCGTCTGTTCCAGCCAAGGGTTCCACTTTGTGGAGCCGGTCGTCAATGCAACCCTACTAACCGCAGACCCATGGCCATCGGACGCACCAATACCGGAAATCAACTAGGACCAGGCTCTGGCACAATATGGCAGAGGGGACGGAGAAGACCGATCACTCAATGTTCGGGCCCGGTTCTACATCAAATGGTGCCATTACTTGGCGGTCATCCAGCACTGGGAAGACGCCACCATGCTACACCATTATGGTGGCCCCGTCCGTGACCTGAGTAATTTAATGTTTTATGTGCTGTTCAGACTTAATGCCGTCTGCAGAGACATCAAGGCAGGCATCAAGTTTGGAATCAACGACGTGAGGGAAGACACACTGTGGGACCGGTACATCATCGAGATGGGGTCAGCTATCGACATCCCTCAGCTCAAGACAACCCACAAAGAGCTAATCAGTAGGATGGTGCAGCTAGTGGACTGGAAAAAGAAGTGCTACAAGAAGGAGGCGGACGATGAAGTCAGCACCCTGCGCCGATACGGGGGGAACTTAGAGCACATCTCCAAGCCCCGTCATATTGCCAACGACCACCCGGGTAATACAGACAAGTTCTTCCAGGACTACAACCGCACTCACCCCTGCCACAATTGGGGACCACACCCGGAAGTGAGGTACATGCCGGCCGGAATGGAGTCGACGCCCTCCTTCGACAACATGTTGTCAAAGGCAGCCCGCTCACAGACCGCCAGGCTGGCAAAGGAAGAAGACATTCTCCGCCGTCAAATCTGCCACAGGGAGGAGCAGAAAGCATGCAGAGCCTACAGTAATGAGCGGGATGGTGAGGCCTCCACCACGCCACTGCAGTTTGATTTGCCTAGGCATAGGACTGGCACCACGGCAATGGTGACGATTGTGACTGCGACCCCGACGTCATCCATGTCGATGGCTCCCTCTAGTGCCATCACCCTTGCGGTACCATTGGCATCAGTACAGACAGTGGCCTCGACAAGTCCCGAAATGGGAGCGACACCACCGCCCTCTACGGAGGGATCACCAAGAACACTACCCGGCATACAATCGCTGAGTGGCACTCGGGGGGACAACAAAGCCAACAGGAGCTTCAAGCTGACCATCGCCACCCCCCAAGTCTGCATCACTCTGGGCCAATACCATGAACGACGAGCGCTGAGTGAACCAACAGCAGCAGTAGACCCTTGGTTTGAGGATTATGATCAGGGAGAAAACTATGAGGACTACCAGATAGAAATGGAATCCCTCTCAAGCACACCAATGCACCTGTCGACGCTGCCGGAGCCGATGCAGACGTCGCCCCAAGTAGCATCGGTACCTCCCCGGCCAATGGAAACACAACAACCCGCTGATGAGCAGGCCATGTCAGCGGCATCGGCAATGCCGTCGAGTGAGGGTTCCCTGAGACGTACGCCTGGAGCGACCTGCCCGTCGACTCCCACCACAGACAGCTTGTTAAGTGGGAGCATCACTACAGCGAGCCCATCTCTTAGCGAGGAGGACCGCCTATTAACACCAGCTACCCGGTTGGCTAGCAGAGCGGCACGAATGGTGGAAGGCCTAGAACAGATGACCCATGACAAGCTAGACTTGATCTCTTCAGCCATCCAGGACATCCTGGAGTGACACAGCACAGCGTTGGGCCTCAGACGGCCGGGAGGTCTGCAGTTTCAGCAGCCAATGATCGAGCTGCCCCCGATGGTGACAGGAATGGTCAACATAATGGGGAACCTGGGCCCGACCATCGGAGAATGACCACCGCCCTACTCAGCCACGGACCCAGAAACTCAAAGGGCCATCGACAGTATTCTCAACAGGAACTCGCCACAGCAGAGCTGAGGATGCCCTTGCGTCCCGCTCACACATCAGATGTTGAGATATCCTGACACGACACTGTTATCAGACATGATGCATTATAACCAGTGACACATCCCAGAGAGGACAGCCTCACAGGACGGAACCGTAGGAGTCGCCCAGATACAGGACCCAAACGGCTACACCCAATCATGGATCATGGATAGGACTCTCAGGTTGAATGTCTTGTATTTTTGTATTCTTGTCTTTGTTTCAGACATCATGTACCACCGAAGTG
>JBCAUG010411796.1:0-14589 GCA_038406175.1 Haplosyllis leylae
AGAATCTTGGAGATTTCACCAAAAAATATTTCCATTTAAATAGCCCAGCTGTTTACAACAGCTCTGCTAAAAATACAACTATTTTCATCTCCGATTTTGCTTCTGCACATCAGCAGTGGATTACAGGATTTTGGCAAAGTGAGAACATCCATGAAATATGCCGATAGTGATATTACTTGGGGTGAAGAATTTGTTAAACTGTATCCTGTCAAGACAAAGTAAAGACAAAAATGTCAGTTTTGGTATTCACTGGCCGTTCTTTGGCAAAATTCCAACTTATTCAGATGAGTTAAATATGTTTAGCAGCCAACTTTTCCAAACTGTTTTTATTTATTTTAATAGAATATGATTTGATTTGCAGAGGGTTAATTTCTGTCAGTTAGTAATCGAACTTCAACCATGAAAATTCTACTTCTATTTTGTGAGATTCAAAACAAGGCACATTCTGAAATCATAGATCTATGCAGCTCTCTGATTACTTTACAGACGAAGACATCACATATTGTTTATTGTCGCCCGCGTACGAAGTACGACGGGAGGTTATGTTTTTACAGGTGTCTGTCTGTTAAAAGGGGAGGGGTACCCCTGCCCTCTGGTCCCAGGTCCTTTCCAGGTGGGTACCCCTGTCTCTGGTCCCAGGTCCTTTCTGGGGTTCCCCCTTGTTCTGTCACTGGTCCTGTTTAAAGTACTGTCTCAGGTACTTCCAGGGGGTGGGGTGGCCCCTTGTCCTGTCACTGGTCCTGTTCAAAGTCCTGTATTAGGTCCTGCCTGGGGGGGGTGACCATGACAGGGGGGTACCCCTCTCGGCCAGGATAGAGGTACCCCCCCCCCCGGTCAGGAGAGCGAGTGCTGCTCGCTGCGGGTGGTAAGCCTCTTGCGCTGACAAAGATGCACATCAAAGTCATCAAAATTGGTATTCAATTTGCCACACGTCAGGTAAAAGAACAAGGAAAACAATATTTTTTTGGGTCAGGGAACTAGTGTGGAATCTTGTCAAATTGACTCATCATGTCAAGGAATTTTGTGACAGCAATTTCTTCAAGAAATGATTAGCCTTGCTTTCTTGATATATTTTTCAAGTCCTAGTTTTTAGCCTCACTCTACCAGTACACATGCATTCCCGCAATACCTTCTTAAAATGCTTCATCGTCAACATTCCTTTGATATTATTACCCATTACTCAAAAATATTTGATGATGAATTCTAATTTGATATGCCACCAGCGACAACGACGGATAATGGAATTATGTCAAATTATGATAACATAAAGGAGTGAAGAATTTCACTCAAGTGGCTCGCATGGTAGCCAGATGGGACCTACATGGTAATTTACATGGCACCTAAATGGTAACCCAAATGTTAACTGCATATGATTCCATTGACATGGCTAGCTAGCTTGACCCAAACTTGTGGGGGTTCAGTCATTGACAGCAAATCGTATGACCAGCCATTACCATTTGAGACCCAATTTTTTTCATAATGGCCAATATGAAAATTATATTTCCCTCGACATAGTCAGATAGCTTGACCCAAACGTATGGAGTTTGGTAATTGACAGTTGGTCAAAGGACCAGCCACTAATATTTGGAACACACTTATATGTGATTTTTCATAATGGCTGACACATAAATTTATAAACTTTACCTAATGTGTATGCTGCTCCCCTTCACCTGCCAAAACAAGTGACCAAAAAGCATTCATCAACCACACAGTACCATGTACACTGTTCCTCAAACTGCCAACAAAGTGACCAAAAAACCGCTTGTCAACCACATAGGTGCCTTACGAGTCACCAAATATGATATGAATTTTCTACGATAATTTTCAAAGTCGGCAAATTCCAAACTGTCGTTTGTGCCCACAGACTTGCATATACACGAGCTCCCCACATGCAAGTCTGTTTGTGCCACCATGGCATACATTTCCAAGACGAATAATATAATTCTACAGATTTTCTTCAGAACCAAATCCAGACTAGAGTTAAAAATCAAGCCGAAAGACAAGTAAATGTTGGTTTCAAAAGGAAATCATAAATACGACAATAAGCCAACCCAGAATTACTGGCAACATGGTACAAATGTGTTAATGAAGAGGTATTTTATGCAGAATGCTTATGAGAACGCTGCATTTTAATATGAGTGAACACAGATGACAACAGGATAAATTATTTCTACGTGACTGCAGCTAGATACTTGACAGAACAATTTATGAAATAATTCTGATTTCATGCTCGCCAGCTGCTACACAATTGTAATCCTGCCCAAGTCATCATCATTTTATGAGATAAGGTAATAAAGTCAGTCACAGATCTACTACTATGTCTTTACAAACACACGTAAGGTGCTTTCATTTTCAGCATCTCACCAACCATACGACGTCACCTCCACAACCAGGACGCAATGGGATATCAACGGTGCCGTTATCCAAGTATCACTTGAGTTGCTACTAGGTTACAGGAAATATTTTAATGTGTTAATAATCCCGTGTTATCACAATATTCCCCCAGTGTGTATCATGCAAATACATATTTGACAGGAAATGAATAATTTCTACAATTATTTAATGTCAAAGTTTACTGTCCATTTCTGAATAATGCGCATAATTGTGTAAACTAATGTTTCATTAATTACTGATGAGATATGATAAGCCTGGCGGAAAATCACATCTCTTTTTATACCAAGTTCCTAAGTGCAGAAAAATAAAATCATTATGTAATTAAGCACCACAAATGCCACTTTTGTTTTTAACTCTGCTACAGTCCATTCACTTAAAATGATATTTGCCCTGCATGTGGGTTACCAATGGTTATTTTTTCACAAATGGATTATCCAGATCGCCTTTCAAAAGATACACAACTGATAGATAAAATTACAGTCACAGTAAAATTATATTATTTTCTTGAAATGGTAACAGTGTACTTGCACTTGAAATGAACTGACGATAATTAGTATTTTGCTCATTGATATGAGACTCCTGTCATTTGTGCTTTTCGTGACTTTCTACTATTGATTCGGGGAGCATGTGGCTAACCACTTGTTGAAAAATTATGGTCATGCACACCTCGTCAAATTTGCTTTTCCGAAAAAAATATATCAATTTTCACTTCATAACACTGAAGTCAATGATGCATGGCACTCGACTTTAATATGAAATCAATGTATTCAATAAACAGGTGCATATTGGACTAACATGCCGTATCCTGTCAATTCAACTGGCTCTTCCCCATGAAATGTCAAATATGAATTTTGAATATTCTCAATTGATAAGTATTGCGATGTCCTCGTGACATTTTCGTTGACCACTCTTTCAAAGGCGTTTTCTTGCTCACAAAGATGACTCATTCAAAATGAAAATGCCATCCGCACAAGTTGCCAACTGTTTCTCGATACCATGTTACTTGCCTCCTTATCAAATAATCTGCTCCTCTGGTTGGTCTCAAAAGGAATTATGAAGCAGCTAAAAGCCATCAGTAAGTGATTGAACTATAAGTGTGTCCATTTAGACCCATCTGTATTGCTGGTAAACTAAGTCCAGCTCGAAAAGTAAAATCACTCACACTGACTAAAGGAGCTCAGGGACTAATGTTTCTGTATTAAAAATTCATGAAGGGACTTTTAAAATGACTTAGTACATCATTCCACCATTTTAACCATGTTCACCAGCATCACTTGTCGCTTGTTTTGTCCATGTAAAAACACATTAACTTCTTACACGTTTTACTTTCTCACAATGGATACAATACTGTTTGGAGTCAACATTGGACTCAAATGGGCAGAGAAGATGACTCTTCACAAATATACCTGTACGTAAGCAGTCTGCATTCCACAGAAGAAATACGCTTTATGCCGTCAGTGATGCCATTATGGCTGGTGACACAACTACCAATTTGGTCATTCCATTTTCATCAGGACCATCATAGATCTAACACACTTTCACCATTTGGTGATGTTCCTGAACACCGCAAATACCGCCATGAAATCAATGTGCAAAACGCAGAAGTTTAGTTAACTCAAAAGAAACGTATTTCTGGTAAAAGCATAAAATTAGGGAGCCAGTGAAACCTTTTGGAAAACTACCACTGAACGTCTTGTCCATGATTAGCGAAAAAACGCCATTTTATTGTGATTACCATATTGCGTAGCACGATCTTTGCCTGGAGATCGGAAGCCAATGTGGATTTGATAAATTAAGACCCAGAGCTGACATCTTCTGGTAACGCTTGTAAGTTTCCTAATATGGAAATATGTTACATCTGAAAAATAACTGCTGCCATCTGAAGTATTGCCTACACTTTCCTAACCTTCAAAATGTTTGAATTACAATTTACTAATTAAAGAAAATAACTTAAAATTCCGCTATTCTGAAAGAAGAGCGGCTGCACATCTAATTCACATTTTGAATTGCAATACAGAATCAAAGCTTGGTCGCAAAGTTCCGTAACCCTCGCACACCAAGTTCTTTCTCTTACAGGATTTGATCCTGGGACTTCTTCACGTTGTCAAACGCGTGGCCCAGCCACACATTCCTTATAGTTGCCAACAGTATTTTTCTAAAAAGTGCGATGACAAGGGAAATTCTAAATCATTGGATTGAACTGATATATTTACTAATCTTGGTATAAAAACGCAAAGTGTTTCATTCGTTTTCATAGCATTATATTTTAGTAATAATTGGCTACAATAAAAAGATGTATTGGTTTGGCGCGTCTATATCTAGTACGAATATCAATAAATGCGACCTTGAAAAGTCACCAAAGGCTGGCTAGTTGCTGTGACGTAATGTCATTGTGACATCACAATGACATTGTGTGTTAACAAATTCCCACTAATGACTTCAGCTAAAGCAGGTCTACTTTTCATAAAAGTGCCAAGGCATACTTCTCAAATACTATGGACCCTCTCATTCAACCACTAGGCTGACTCTTAACGAGCCAGCAACAATGTAACGCAAAAACACCCAACACACGTCTAAAAAAAGTTTTTACTTTTGATCGGTAATTCCTTTTTAAACAATAAATTGGAAGTGTTTTTCTAATGGTTGGTCTGAGTATTAGTGCGGATGAGAGTGTGGTAGTTTGTTACTGGAGGTGCACCTACTAAACCCAGTAACCTGAGCACATATTTGCTATTAGTTTTAGTAAAACAAGTTTGAATCAGACATCGTAATTCAATCAGATCTGCTGGCATACTGGTTGGCATTCTCAATCAAATCTTGCAACCAATGGCCAATTTCATTCACATCAAATAGCTTAACATTTGAATTTTAAAAAAATTGCTCTGTGACGGGCTGAGGTGGTTTAAGTACAGTGTCAAAGTATGTCCAACTGTCAAAAGAAGTCAACAATATCAAAGAGTGAAAGAATTCAACTTGCTGGCTTGTATGGGTTGTTATTGTTTGACCTTGGTCTTCTTCTATCTTTGATCTAAGATTATAACTACAAGTTAAAGGAACCCCAAACACCTGAAATTATACCTCAAACTTCAACTTCCTCTATTATCACCCACTTAGAATGTGGTTACTATGGGCAACCAGATGGCAACCAAGGACTGTTTACAATGATGGATATTTGAAGTTCTAAGACTCTCATGCAATCAAAATGGGTATAACACCTCAAAATATGTCTCAAACTTAAACTGTTCCTATTATCACCCACTTAGAATGTGGTTGCTAGAGGCAACCAGAGGTTACCAAGGACTTGAAACCAAAATGGATACAAGTTCTGGCTATAACACCTCAAAATATGCCTCAAACTTGCAACTTTCCCTGTTACCAACCACTTACAATGTGGTAACCAGAGGTAACCAAAGAGGAACAATGATGGACATTTGAAGTTCTGAGTCTTTCATCCAACCAAAATGAGTATAACACCTCAAAATATGCCTCAAATATCAGCTTTCCCCATTATTACCCACCTGCAACATGGTTGCTAGGGGCAACCAAGGTAAACAAGGACTTAAAATGACAAACATTTGAAGTTCTGAGACTTTCATGCAACTGAAATGGATACAACACCTCAAAATATGCCTCAAACTTTAACTTCCTGTATTATCAGCCACTAAAAATATGGCTGCTAGTGGCAACCAGTGACAATCAAGAATTTACAATGATGGACATTTCAAGTTCTGAGACTTTCACCAAACCAAAATGGCTAAAATACCTCAAAATATGCCTCAAACATGAACTTACTGTATTATCACTCACTTGGAATATTGATACATCTCTTGGTATGGCTTTGTTGAGTAGTTATTGCACTCTGTTGACATACCAATATCTTGCATACATGATCATCTTAGTATTCCACAGAGATAACTCTAAGACATTGGTTGAGATATCTGTACAGTAGATACATTTATTGTAGTACTTCTAGTTGTGTTGTATTTCAGTAGCTCAATAGATAATCATCCTGAAAATGGGTTAACAAGTACCTTAAGTAACAGCATGTGTCACACCCTGGCAGAGGGTGCTCAGTTGGTAGGTCACTCATTCATAGCCAGTGCCCATTTCGGTCATCTAGCATGCTCAGGTTTATGGTAGCTCAGCGTTAGACATGATGAACTGGGGTCACTTAGTGCTAACTGGAATCTGGCTACAACAAATATGGTTGCTAGGGTCAACCAAAGGCAACTAAGGACTTAAAATGACAGACATTTGAAGTTCTGAGACTTTCATGCAACCAAAATGGATACAACATCTCAATATGTGCCTCAAACTTCAACTTTCCCTCTTATCACTCACTTGGAATATAGTTGGTGGGGCAACCAGAGGTAACCAAAGAGGAACAATGATGGACATTTGAAGTTCTGAGACTTTCAGCCAACCAAAATGTCTATAACACCTCAAAATATGTCTCAAACTTGGAACTTTCTGTATTATCATCCACTTGGAATATTGATACATCTCTTGGTATGGTTATGTTGAGTAGTTGCATTCCCTATTATCAACCACTTGGAAAATGGTTGCTTGGGCCAACTAGAGGTAACCAAAGACCCTATGTGACTCTACATGACCCTATGTGCCCCTATACATTCTATGCACCCCTATATACGCTGTGCACCCCTCTTCAGTCCTACCTCTTTGAACTTCAAAATTTAAAAAACAATTGTGAATTTAAGTCTCTTTATATACATTCCACATGATGCGGATGCAACCTTATTTGTTAGGAATATTAACCAATCAAATTACATATTCTTTCTTCTGCTGCCTGTCTCTGCACCCATGCACACCCTACATACCCCTATGCACCCTACACACCCATATGTAAACATTGTGATTGGTTAGACCTCTCCACCACAGCCAATCAGAGTACTGGTATGTAGGTCACTATTTAATATAAACCCTGATTTTTCCCACCACCCTCTTATTATAGTATCTACACCCCCAATTAACATGAAATAGCTGACTCTAATGAGCCAGGAAAAACCTGAACTATGGAGAAGGTTCACAAAAAAAATGAGGTTTCATGTGATATCAAAATTGACCTCATTATGTGTTAAACTGATTGTGTCAATTTTTTTGTGAACCTCCTCCATAGTCAAGCTGTTTGAATTTTTGACACATGACATATTAATGGCAATATGACTGGAGTCAAATGTTTTTCACTTGATAGTGGATGTATCTGGGTGAATTTAGCGAATATATGTCAAGCCACAAAAGGCATGGAGGTACACCTTTGTGGCCTTCTACTCTACACAAGCCTCTCCCTACATAGGAGAGGCAGGCAGCTTTGGCAAAAGTCATTAAACTACTAACCTCCTACCGAGAAGGTGGCAGCGGGTACACAGGTCTGGTGGCAGCTTGCTAACCGAGTAGACACTTTGAAGAAAATAATAAGGAGGCAGCAGCTCCAATTGAAGCAGCCACACAACCTGCAGGAGAGCCTTGAGTCTCTGACTGTGAATACCAGCAATTGATGCAGTAGCACTGATTGCCAGTGTACAAGTGTGCTGGGGCAGAGTCTCACCCACTATACTAGGTGTGATGTTATAATGCAAGGTGCAAAAGAATGTTATGGGATCACGGGTAGACTTGCATTCAATTGGCCAGGCATGCCCCGATCACGTGAAGCATGCATGACATAAGTGGCGGGAAAGCCACTCATTGGTCAGGTGCACCCCGGCAACTGTGACATGGATGACGCAAGGAATATGTCCCATAAGGATGGCAATGCTCATACGAGGAGCATTCTGGATGTAGATCTAGAAGGTTCCATCAGAGTCATATAGACTCCCAAGCACTGGAAAAGCCTCTCTTCAAAAGAGAAGGCTTGCCTCTTCAAAAGAGAAGGTTTGCCTTCCAAGAGAGGCACCATTTGCATGGGGTAATGGATCTCCACAGGGAGATCTGCCTAGAAGCACTCACAGCTGACAGAAATCAAGGGGGGCCACCTTTCAGCGGTACCACATATATTCACTGAATATGTGAATATTTATCAGGTGGATGCTGGGGGTGAATTTATTGTACAATTTTTGCCTAAAAGTGGTAATGCTATGTGGGATCAATTCATTTATTTTTTTAACAAGAATGCCAGTTAGGATTGTGTTGCAACACATGAAATAGCTTTTACTTGGTATTATTCTTATATGGATGAAAGTTCATGAGCAAAAAACATATGGTACATATTAGCATTTTACTGGTTGTGTTTTGAAATTAATAGAAACATTTTTTTTGTAGATCTATGTAATAACTAATTACATTTATTCATTCATTTAATACAAGTTGCAAATAAGTTTAGATATGTGTCTACATAGATAGTTAGGTAGCCAGAAGATATGTAGCTAGATAACTAGCAAAAGATAGATATCTAGCATGTGAAAGGGATAGTTAAGTGAGAGAGAGGTACACATAAGGTAAGTAAGCTGCTTAGAATCTCCTAAAATGCAGCTGAACCTTTTTGATCCATGTACCTGTGGACATGTCCCCAAGCATTGGTGGAGGTTCAGGGCTTGAACCTGTGACCGTCCGTACTGCATGGAGCAAGCATAGTGCTGTAAACTATTCAGCCACTCTGGCTCGGCTGGTGTTATCTCATGACCCCACCCCCTTAACCCTGGAACCCCTGAAACCCGCACACATTTGTCAGAGTTCAAGAAAATTACAATCTTGGTTTCAGTGCATCTAAATTTGGTTTCAGACTACATAGTCTGACTATTTGATTTTTTACTAAATTTGGCTAGCAGTGTTCATCAAACCAGTAACCTAGTCAACATGTGAAATTTAGTCTCTGGTTATAGCACCCTTTCTTATTGGTTAAAACTAGATCTAGTCATGTGCTTTTTTTTTGCTAAATTTGGGTTGCGAAATTTAGCAAAGTGAAATTTAGCACACTGAAATTTAGTCAACTAAAATGCTGTCTTAATTTGATGAAATGCTGGCTTAATTTGGTGTTTACTGATCATTTAATTTTTAAATTCTGCAAATTTTACTGGTTAAGGACAGTAGTTATGCTAAATTTAATTTCTTGAACACGGGCAATTATCGCCCGCGCCGTTCGAAAGATGTTCCGCCAAGATGTTGGCTTCTTCATTATGTAATGTGTAGCTAGATTTAGATATTTTAAGGAATTGTACGATTGATAAAGGATAGTGAATGATTTTTATTCAACAAGAAGTATAGATCTAAATTAACGCACGAAAAGATGAAAAGCAACTGAAAAGAATTTTGTAAGTAAACTTACCTGCGGCCTCTCATTCTAGAGCCACCACGGCCACTGCCACCCCTACCACCATGATGTGAGCAGCCCATGCAGTGAAACCACCATATTCTTGGGTGTAGTATTTTTAGTATTCATTGAAGTTGTGCGAGTCAGAGTTTCTCGGAATCCTGTGATAACAGCTGACATTGATAGAAACAAATGATGAACCAGAATTGGCCATACCCCTGCTCTAGACATACATCATGGCGATAAATCATAAACTCATGGTCCACCAGTGTACATTTATACTTACAGTCATAGATACTATGTCTGCGCCGCCAGTTGCGAACAAGAAGTGTGCACGAGCGATAACCAGCGATTCTGACTTTAACACTCAAAATGACAAAACACAACGTACCCGTTGAACACTGTAGTGAAATGGCGTCCCCACAAGGAGAACATGTTCGCGACGAGTTCAAGATCCGACTTTGGGCCATGAATTGACGCAAGAATAAGGCGCAATTAGACGAGAAATAGGGACAAAAAATGTAATTTCATTTTGTGTGAATTTCAAAAATAGAAACACAAATATTTAATTTTATCTAAATAAATGTTTCTATCTTGTTTAAACACAATGTAATGTCCAATTCTCACAAATTGTGCCTAATTCCACCCCATATTCTGTGAACTAAAAGATGATGTGGCAGAGAATCTAGGGTGGAATTAGGGACAGTTGATGAGAATCTATGACAGAATATTGGACATTACAAATAGATCTAATACATATGGCTACACAATAAACAGGTTTGACTGCATTGAGAGAAAATAATGTAATTGAGTTTCTATTTTGAAATTCATACAGAAAAACAAATCCCCAGAAGGGGACATTCCATGAGTTACTGACTTACAACATTGACAAAAATTGACTATTTCAGATCCTCTTAAATTTTTCTCTAATTTCTTTCATCTTGCTTCACTTACCTTATTATTTCTTTGCTGTTTTACTACTTTTTAAAATTTCAAAATTAAATTTTCCCAAAATTCTTTTGCCTTGCTTCACTCAGCATTTTATTGTCTTTCAAATGGAATTCGATAAGACTAGGTGGTCCTGCCCATGGAATAGTGACCAAATTGTACACAAAACTCTGCCATGGGGTGGTAGGGGTCAAGGGGGTATGGGGTGGGTGTGTTGGGGTACGGATTCCATGTCCATGGAGCACCAGCAAGTTGATATAGTTGAGTGAGTTCGTTCCTTCTTTTAAAACCTTTAAAAGCGAAAACAATTCTTTTATTTTAAAAAAAATCAAACTTGGCGCCAGTAATGTAATATATGCGCTTACATCATGTGGATACATATTCATGATACCGCTTCAGAATACTGTAGATTTCAACACTACACCAGCATAGATCCACATTCTCACTGCGTGCACGATTCGGATAAATTTTATCTACATAAACTATTTTAGGAAATTCAACCCTGATACCGAAGACCAAGAGATATTTTAGTAAAGGTGGGTGCAATTATTTCTGTTCTTTCTCCTGAGTTATTCTTCCCATAAAAACGATTATGACCGATGGATTTGGAGATTTGCACAGCTTTTTAGTGATTGTTTTGTAATGTAGCACAGAAAATGTTACATGATGCGCCGTATCAACAGTTTGTTTCAGGTGAGATGCGAATCGATTATTCTTGTCATGCACTGATTCCTCGACTGAGGGTTATCGAAGATCATATCTGTGTTTTGTTCACACAGCAATGATCATTATCTGCTGGGAAAGTGTCATCTCCTTGCAAGCCACGCACATAATAATATTACAATGCAAGTCAAGCTAGCAAAGCCATGTAGCTGCAATTGACTGCCGTAGGCTCTTGCAAGGAATTTTTGCCAAGGTTTCTCATTTGAAGAGTGAATTTCATATTATGTTGTAAGTTACAAACAGGAACATTACGATGTAGACTATTTCAAAGATGCCATTGAAGCATGCGTATTGAAGATGAGTTTGTAAACAAACATGGCAGCATGGAGGCTGTCCCCATCTTCAGCATCGCTGAAGTATTAAGCTGTATTGGAGCTGTGCATGTTTCGCAGGGTTAATTTTCATAATTTATCGTCAACACATTTCAACAAGAATACAACATAACCATTGGATTTCATCAGCAAAATGTAGTGTATTGATGAACAATTTCCATCTGACAACTGTTGATACCCATTTTAGCATAACCTTTATTATCTTCGTTCCTCTGGCTGGCGTTGTTCCTCTTATGATGTACGCCAAGAGGAACTCCTGGCAAAATGTGATTGAACCCTACCAAATTACAGTTTAAAACACTATTACAACGAGGTATCATGTAGCAATGTTTTGAAAATGTAATATTGCACTTTTCTTGAGGCATGTTCTAAAGAACCAGTGCTGGTCTTTCTTTTACATCTTCAAATTATACCTTAATCAGAAACCCCATTGTCATGTAGGGCTTCAGTAATGTAATATTCTAATTGATCACGAAACAGTTCTTGACTTCCAACTTAGGTGACTCCGAGCTCCATCTGTTATTGCTTATTATTCTTGCGTATTGTGTGTACGCTGCTGCTCACATATATTTAGTTTAACTCTTAATTTCTGTCGGAATGCCAATCATTAATGCGGGCTTAAGGATTAGAAAGGCAATTCTTGGACCCAGTGTCTGATTTATCGTTTTTTCCCAGAGTGATGAGGGACTAATTTTAGACACAAATCTAGGATGTTCTCCAGAGTTGAGATACCCAAATCGTGTAATCTCAGGTACAAGCTGACATTTGCATCTGCATTGCCCAGGCACTTCTATCTCGCACAGATATCACAATATTATTCATTCATCACTTTTGCTCCAATACCACAACGGTTTGTACACCACAGAAAACCCACGCAGCTTTTAGCATATTAATTGAAACATCGACCACAAACATTAAACGTACCATTATTTCAGACGACGTGCTGGAAACACCAACATGACATGTCGCCATATGTAGATTTATTGTTCGTATGAGTCGGAATAAGAATAATGTGTATATCACAATGCTTTGAACAACTTCCACTTTCTCTTCCTGTTGCACTGCTGTATAAGTAACAGCAACAGTTGTGCTAAAACGGCCAGTCGAGGTTTTCCTTATTAAACAATTATCAGTGAATTAGAAGAAAAACTACATTGAGATAATTGATCGAATATTGTTTCCATGGGAACTTTTCATTGTCAACGGTTACAAATTGTTACATTTTAGAGACTGCGAGAGGTGCAAAGAGTTGATCATGGAGGCTGTGTTCAAGTCATTTTGTTCATTTGGTGGGGGAAAGGAGACAGCTGCCCTCATGGATGGATCAAAATTTGCCAAGTTGTGCAGAGATCTTAAGATATTGGATAAAAAAGTAACTTCTACTGACGTAGATATCATATTTTCCAAAGTAAAGGCAAAAACTGAGTAAGTTTCTCTCATTTTAATAATAATAATAAATTACTAAGAACAATATTTGAAGCTGAACTATTACTTAGGACAATATTATCCTGAAAATATTCTTTCGTATGACTTCAGTAAAGTTTGAACTCAGTTATGCAAGTTGTATCCGGAAAATCTGAGATCAGGGAACAAATGTGAAGGTGTCACTTTAACTTTCTTTCATACAATTGTTAAACACAGGAGAAAAATCACGTACAAACAGTTTAAGGAGGCAGTGAAAATGCTAGCAGAAAAGAAATATCCAGGGGACGCAGAAGCGTTCTCGAAATTGGAAAAATTGATCAGCGAAGGAAAGGGTCCAACAGTTTCCGGTGTCACGGTACGTATTACTATCGTTTGTTATTTGCACAACCTAGTTAATGGCCAAGACAAAAATCCAGATGAGAAGGCACCAAGACTAAAATGATGTTTACTATCTTCTTCACTCAAAAAATTATTTCCATCGTTTAGAAAGCGGTGAAAAGTGGAGCTGTGGACAGACTTACGGACACAAGTAAATACACAGGTTCACACAAAGAAAGATTTGATGAAAGTGGCAAAGGGAAAGGAATAGAGGGAAGAAAGGATATTGACAAGAACGCCGAGGCTGGTTATGTTGGTGGTTACAAAGGAAAGGATTCTTATGAAGAGGATAAGAGTGGTTAGTGTTAATTTGATGACTTAAAATTAGCATTGTTCATTATTCTTATCCAAGAACATTGTTCATCTTACCATGGAATAGTTGTGTGCATCATCTATAATACAAAATAGTTGTTGAATTTATTATTTACAGATACATTTTCCACAGTCTAAATTAATGTGTTACATGTTTCGTTTCTGACGTGGAAAATAACCGCATTGTGATGTACAGACATATGAACAGTTCAATACAGTAAACCCATATTTAGAAACTTTGCGGGCATACAGAAATGATGACATTCGAGTTTTCTCTAAATTATACAAAGTTGGCAACGTTGCCAACAAATATTTACTAAGATAAGAGCAAATAAATTCAGAAATATATTGCTGCCAGTTCGGATAGAAACCCGATCCTCTTGGTCTCAGACATACATGTGTTGGATAGGAGATCTCTGAACTAAACTTTGTTTTATGTTCATTTCCAGAATTAATAGAGCATGACATTGTAAAGCTCTCAGATATTCAGACTGACAACCAAATATAAACTTACCTCTGTAAGCAAGGCATTTAGACTAAAGACAAAGAGGTCCTGGGTTCTATCCCCACTGGAGGCAATTTTTTCATGAATTTAAGTTGCTCTTTCCCATGAAAGCAACATTGCCAGCTTTTGTATAATTCAGGAAAAACTCAGTTGTATGGCACAACCGTATCTGGGTTGTGGAAAACAAGGCCGGTGAAGCATTTTCTGTCGCCCTCCACCCACCAGTCCGCTCCCTGGGGTGTAAGAAATCAGAAATTCTGTTTTCAGGAACCCCCCCCCCCCGTATACGAAATCAGGCATGCCTGATT
>JBCAUG010411907.1:0-16188 GCA_038406175.1 Haplosyllis leylae
GTTTCAATCCTACCTCGCATGTGGTCCCCTCCACGCGAAAATTATATCTTTCACCTCGCATCCAAAAAAATTCCAAAAAAAAAAAACCGTGCAGCAACCCCAATTCCATCAATAAGGTACCTCTACGAGTCACCAATTATATTTGATCATGTTCTTATTTAAATTCCGAATAAACACAATCCAGTTTTGTAGAAACTGGAAACATCAGTATTAAAGGCTTACGCATGGAAGAAGAAAAATAAGTTCAGCGAAAACCCCAGGACCATTTGCAATCTACTGTGATACCTTTACGACTTTGCTAATTTAACAATTGCTAAGTCTGAGACTTTCAGATTTTCAAAAAGTCATGCTGTATTGATTTCAATTAGTCCAAAGTCTATTGGTGTACCAACAAGTCTGAAGTCAAAGTTAGCTCAGTTAAGAGGACATCATAGTAGATTACAAAAAGTCTTAGGTTCTATTCCCACCAGGTAATGTTTTTGCTTAATTTATTTTTCTCTTCCCTGTGTAAGCTTTTATTGGCAATGTTTCCAGTTTTCTACAATTTAGGCAAAACTCGAATCTTTGAAGTGTTTCGAAGATTGATTTGCTCATAAAAATGAATTGCATAATAAGGAAAGAATTATTTTGCACTTTTTACCTGGTTGACACTGATTGGTCTGTAGAAACCTTTACCCTTTTAGACTAGAATAAAGATTTGATGTTTTATTTACCGTCTTTACAGTAGCAATAACAGTGCGGTTTGTATCCGGTCACGGTCACGTTACCTCCACACGTGACATTTGAACAATCCGAGAGATGGCAGGGTTCAGCGGCAACATCTGTAACATTACCACAGCATATAACAACGTCTTCCGTAGAAAATATCCAACAGATGGTGAAAATTAATTTTGATCAATAATATGTCTTTTACATTGGCATGTTGGTGTGTCAGGAGGCATCCATTGTCCTTTGTTGTTGCACGTTGCATTAGTTGGACCATTCAGAGGCATCTTGTTGTTGTTACACAAGTACTGAACCATGTCACCCGGACTGTACTGTGATAAAAGTGGACGGACGCTTCCGTACAGTGGTCCATGTGGAGGGCTACACTTCTGTCCTTTTGGTGGTGTTTCTGTGGGAAAAAAATCCAATTCTGTAAGGTATATTTTTAACATAAAAGGTGAATTAGCCCAATGGTAGTCATGAAGAACTGCAGAAGATTTAAATAAGATAAATGGCAAAAAATAAGGCTCTAGTATCAATTGACCAATCAGTTCCTGCTTATTTTAATTTTATTTACCGCGTGATGTTTCTGTGTAATAAATGAATATTGATTGAGCCTTAAAATATGAATTGCATCCGTTCCATGAAAAATGTTATTCAAGTATTTCCAAAATGAATTCTGAAGAATCTGCAGAATCCAGAGAATATGGGGAATATTTTTGTAAAAAAGGATCATTTGAACCTGTTATCTCTTATGTAAGAAGCAAGCATGGTACAACTGTGCAGGGAAGACATTGGTAACAGCGAGGATCTTTGAACTGAACCAATGTCACGCTTCACCGATTTCACCAATTTCATCGAAAGTTCTGCTCTATTTAGGAAAAACTCCACTGGCTGACCTACTGCAGTCCCTTCAAGATTGTCAAATATTCTGCGTGTTTACCTGTTTCACAAGCACATTCACAGTGGGGTTTCACGCCTGTGGCAAACACTACTTGACCACGAGAACATGTCGTCTTCGAACAGTCAGCAGGTGTGCATGCTGTGCTATTTTCTGGAATTGATGGAAGGGAATATGTGTCTGAATGGAGAGATACTCATGGGAACTCACTTAATTACGGCCTTTTTGGCCGACTGGACCAGGGACTTCACCACTTGCCCAGGGGGTACCTCCCCCCTGTGAACCAACAGACACCTGTGAATACATAACCTTCTTTCCTACTGCGTACACGGGCGGCAATAATGGGCCGTGGTGGAAAGAAGACAATTTGGAAACTTAATGTTTTATTCGTCTTGAATTTCCCGATGTGCAGTTAATTGCTGTGTAATCGAGAATGGAAATTGTTTCAAAATTTATAGTTACCATGGCAACTTGGTTCGTCGGAGTCCCATTCGCCGCTAGATAAACACGTTAACATGGCGTTCCCCACCAGCGTGTACCCTTTCTCACAGGTGAAGGTCGCATTGTCTCCGACCCCGAGGAATTCATCGGACACAGATACATTGCCGTAGTGCGGTACTATCAGATCCGGACACGTCACTGCAACATAAAAAAAGTATCAGCAATCCGGAACACAGATCTTAATCGAGTTTTCCCTGAATTCAACAAAAGGAAAAATCCGCTATACGCCAGTAGGGGGGGAAGGAGGGTTGCGCATGCGCAGTCAATGATGTCACAGCTGTTGCCAATACAATTACATAGATGACTAAACACCACCAATATCCACCCCTATCCCATTATTATTCTTCAAAGCTTGTCATGTGACCAAACACAGTTTTCCGTATTTTACCTGTATTTTCTTCCACGCTATCCACGGACGTATCGACAGTTTCTCCATCCAATTCAATCGGGTTGTTGTTCTCAGCATTGTCCTTGTCCAGTTTCATTTTTACCTGGTGAGCAAGATAACCAGTGACGAATGGAAAAATCAATTCAAAATCCGTGTGGATTTTGAGGAGATCCGAAAACATATTTGCCTTTTTCCAATAATGGATGAAAAATTAATACATTTTGATTACTTATACCACCTCAGCCCTGCACACAGAGCCATTTTTGTTCAATATGATGCAAGGTTTACCCACATGATGGGGGAGCCTTCAGTCGAATGAGAGGGGCATATGGTAAATAAAATTAACTGCCCACAAGGCATGAACTACACTGCAATAAAAACACTGATTCACCAATAACATACCTCAGTCCCGTTGTCAGATTCAACCGACATGTCCACAATAATCGATCCATTACTGAAGAAAACAATGTTACAATCGAGTTTTTTCCTATTTTGTTTTAAACTTGACGAATTAGATGAATTCAACTGGACATCAGTCAAGCATGACTGAAGTCTGTTGTAAGCTTTTCTATGTCTCTTACTCACAGTTATTAGTGTAATGGGTAGCATGCCTTACTGCTGATCAGTGGATTAAGAGTTCAAACCTCGCCAAACAGATTTTAATTGTATACCATTTTTTATCATCTAATTAGATGAATTAGATGGATTTTCAAATTCACAATAGCAAAAACTCAAAGTAATTGCAACATTCATACATTGTCTGACAAGGGACTTGACAATTCTTTTGAACTTCCTTCTTCCAATTACCATAATTGTTACAAGTTCAATGGTATTGGTATTTCGTGCAAAACAAGTACTCACCGGAAGCCATGGACTGTGATTGCCGAGGTGTTGCTCAAATCCAGGGCTCTTTGCATCTAGAATTAATATTGATATAAATCGCATGAACTATGTAGGGATCACGTAAATCGACCCTTTTATATCAATGTCACACAAGTAGTATTGTTATGCCTTTGGTAGATCAGATGAACTTCTCAACTTTTCGTTCTCTGAACAGAAATCACAGGGGAATAGTCAATTCACATAGTTTTGAAACACTTGAATTGATTCAGGTTTTTCGCTGGTTCGTTTTCAGAATAAGCTTATTCCTCTGTTGAAGATATAGCGTCTGTGGATTCGGATGGGGTGAAGTCAAAAAATCTTGGATCATGCAAATTTGTTCCACTTAAGGCCTGTTTATACAATCAGATCCCGTCAAGGTCAAGTTTTATAATTGTGCCAATGGTGACGGGCTGTCTGACAGGTAGAATGGGTTGCAGACCTAATCTGCCCGCCAGACAGCCCATCACTAATAACACAGTGTAAACTTGACGGGGACGGAGTCGGAGACGGGGTCGGAATGTGTAAACAGGCTTTAACCCTTCAAAATATCGTCATTGGAGGAGAGCAATGAGATCCACTTTCATCACAGATTGTGTGTAGATGGTCACGATGGAGAAGGGAGGATAATGGTTGGAGTAGTTTATGGAATGCAATGGAGAGTCAAAATTGATAGTTGATGTTATGGGAAAAAAACTTAACTTGAAAAGCAACTGAATTACTTCAAAGTGGAGGCAGTATTAAAACGAAGCACTTACCTTTCTTTTCACTTTTGTCTCCAGTTCTTGATATTTAGGCGAAGACTTATTTTTCAATTCGTCACTGAACTTTGTATGGATTCTCAGCAAAACATCAACTTTCTTCCTATCTCGTCCTGTTAGAAAAACCAGTAGATCAAATATTGGTAACGGAAGTAGCCAATCAACAATGCGGTAACATCTTTTTTTGTTTGCTTCAGGGAACACTTGCACTTGACGATAAAGATGTGGAATTTCATGACATCGGGAATTGGGTAGTGTACAACAACCATTCCTGACGACAAGAAAATGGTTTGCATGACTACCAATGTAACTCTTTCACAAATGACGACAACAAAGTGATCCGACGACACAAAATTTCTACGTCGTTGTCGTCAAGTGCAAACGTTCCCTTATCACTCCTGGGATGGTCTTATCTTTTACTAACACATTGTCTCAAAATAATCTACCTTTACAAGCAAATTTAGAAATCTTCAAACATAGGGAAAACTGCGTAATCATGTTGAAAACTGTTCGTACCGTGTTTCTCAACTAACCTCATCGTATGATAAATTAACATGATATTGAGCACTTTGAGCATATTGAGATACATTGCTTTTTAGATAGATTCGCCTTATTAACAAGAAGTTGCATGAATTTAGTCGGAAAGGACAAAACACTTATAATGTACCTCCCAAAATCAGTACACTAAAGTCAATTCAAAAAGAGAACTGTGTAAGTAGATCTACCTTTAGTTCTGCAAGCGAATTTGCCGTAACTTTGTACCAGTCTGGTTCTTTCGGTGTCCATGCAGTCGCACTTTTCGCTACCATCCTCAACACCAACACATTTCGTGCCCCGGGGACAGAGGCTGCTGTTTCGGGGAGGGCAGACATCGTCTTTGCCTGAAGGAGGCAGGAATAATGTTCAGGGTAAATTCTCTACGTGTAAATCTTTCAATAAAGTCACATTCTCCACAGTCGTCTTTTGAACGTAGAAAAGCAGTGTGTGTGTCCATGTATGTGTGTTGGTGTGTGTGTGCATGCGTGCGTGTGTGTGTGTGCGTGTGCATGTGAGTATGTGTCTGTCTATTTGGCTTACTCAGTCTGTCTGCACATCTTGGTACGTCGTTGCGCTTGTTGCCCACTTGGAGGAAGGCCGCACGGACCTGTCCTCCGGGACATCCACACTTCTTTTTCCCGTCTCTATCCTCCGTGCAAACCGGATCCCTATCAAACCGCATGTGGTTTCCCTGGTAACAAGGGTCGGGTCTCCTGTCCGAATGATCCTTCATCTTGTCACAGCAACGGAATCCTTCCGTCTTGTTTCTACATACACCCTGCAATACTTTTGCTATTTAATTTTTACCGACCGCGTACGTAGTACGGCGGTTATGTTTTCACAGGTGTCTGTCTGTGAATAGGGGGGTACTCATTCCAGTCAGGGGGGGTACTCAGTCCAGCTGGGGGGGAGTACTCAGTCTGAGTACCCCCCCCCAGAACTTGCTATGCTGCAGTTGGTATGCCTCTTGCGTTCACGCAGGAGGACTTTCTTGCCCTAAAAGATTTCATTACAACTAATGGCATTTAATATAAGTGGACTTTCTCAAACTTACTAATTTCGGGTTAATAGCTCATGCAGAAACCTGCATTCAACGTAGATAATATCATTTCAATGAAAAGATCAGAGAGGTTTAAACCTTGACAGATTTAATAAAATTCGCACTTTTTAATAAAGTTGGCTGTTTAAAAAAGAAGTCCATTTTCCAACTGAAAATTTGCATGAAAGATTGAAAACCTTTCATCCAGTTGAAAAGTTATATTGCCTTTTTGGACTGTATATTAGTTATTCTGAATTTAGGACTTACTAAACGGTAAAAAATGGTTCACGACAATTTAAAATGTTAGTAAACACTGAGTGAATTTTTCTCCGAACACAAACTAGATGTCTAGTTTGCAACTGGTTAGGTTTTATTTGGGTTTATTCAAGGTAACTGACAGTTTCGAAATATCTTCTTCAGACCGTGTTGTTGCTGTTAGTAAAGGAATAAGTGACATGAGGAAAATTCTGTTCAATTAAAGTGTTTAACTGACCATCTGGAAGTAGCCGCAGAAGAGTCTGACGGTGAGCATTCTCTGAGCTTCCGTGTAGTTCAAGGGAATCCTCTGCAGACACTGTCGCATCCCATCCGTGTTCCCAAGACATGTCGATCCATAACCATCCGAATCAAGGAAGGGGCAAGTGTACTGAAATAAAATACATTGACCGTGCGAAATGGTGGTTATTCTTAGTGGCGTATTCAGGATTTCCCAGAGGGGGCAACAATTTTTTGGCCAATTTCTCCCGAAAACTGCATGAAAATGAGGAAATTTTGGTCCAGAGGGGGGTCGCGTATCCCCCACGCGCCTCCTAGATCCGCCAATAACCCGGTCCAATAGTGGCGACTTGTTTACTAATGGATGTTCCAGGTACGGTTAGGAAACATTTTCCAGCATTTGGTGAGTACACGTAATCAAGAAATGTTACATTAATAGTAGATGAAATATTTTAGTGATGGAAAATGACATTCCAGATTTTACAAAAACAGCAAGAAATGGTTCCTATTTGGCAATTTACGAAGAGATCTTGAACTGTTCGTTGAGAGAACCTGTTCTGTTCACCTGAGATAAGAAAAACCAGAAAAAAGGTCTTGGCTTCAATAGGAAGATTCGAACAGGGGTCGGTAAGTTGTTTTCCTTGTTCGAGAATGACAATTAGATTTTAAATATTAGACAAACTCACCACTCGTGGTTTTTCAGACGTTTCCAGCATGTCATCCTTTGCCATCATTTCATCCTCACTATCGTCATAAACCTTGCCATCCTCGTTATCCTCATCATCCATGTCCTCCGTTAGATCCAGTCCCTTATTGAGATTCTCGCACAAGTCGAACCGCATCTCCAACATGTTTACCAAACCATTCAGGAAAGCTTCGGATACATTGGAAGCCTCAGACATTGCTGGTCTCGTATGGTTGTTGTGATTTAAGCCTCCAGTGAACCTCTTCTGTTTGCTGTGAGGACCTTCATCTGCTTACCAAATAACAATTGTGCAGTTCAAACATTTAATAGGTTGAGGTCAAATGTGCAAAGAGATCAATAAATTAAGCTAGTTGAAGAAAGAGCTCATGATATGAGCTTATGAAATGCATTCCGACATTAAGATCAAAAATCATTGCGTCCTCACCGTCTTGAACCTGTCCGTTCCCAAGCTCACATTGTTCTCGGAGCAAACACTGGGGCTGTGGGCTGAACGAAAAAAGACAGCGCACATGCTGCAAGAGACAAAGTGATTTTTTGTTAAATGTAATTATTTTTGTGTTAGACAATATTGTTATGTTCAACATAAGACGGTTTCTTAAAAGTGAATATGGTAAATGACATCCAGTAATGTATCAGATTAGATTTTAATGTGTTAGGAAGTGTTTTATTTGGGAGGTTCTAACGGTCCGATATAGAACGGCGGCGTAGGCCTTAAGTACGGCTGAGACTGTGTACTGCTTCGGGTAGATGAACCTCTAAGTACCATGATCTCTCGATGGGTCTTATTATCCATTCCAGTCATAAGCAAGAGTTATCTTCAGTTTACCAGTTCATTCATGCACTATACAATCTACGTAGTATGGTAGCTCTCAGTATGTATGTGGCATATATGTGCTCTGGCATCTAGGCCTAAAGACAATCTCTGGCATTTAAGCATCTGCATTCTACGTGTGCAGGGCCTTAAGTATTGGGTTTACCAGAATGTGAATGGCTACGATTGGCGAGTGCCACTATTGGCCATACACCTCGGGTGGGTCCGTGAGGCTCAACACCGGTGAGTGTGTAGTCGACAGCAGCAGGGGACTTTGGAACCGTGCATATTGCCAACTGTATGGAACGCATAAAAAGAAGTACGGGCAAAAGTGAAATAGCTGGCAACTCCTTCTTTAACTTATCTTCCATATTCAAGATTTTAGGCTGCGAAGATATTTATTGCTGGCTGGTTTAGTCTCTGCTTAGTCGTGGAATTGGGTTACGGCCCAAACATAGATAAACATAATAAATAGATCTAATTGTTTACTGAACAAAGTTACATCATTTTGTATCTAGAGTCAGCCGGTTGGTGACATTGTGTATTGTGACTTTCTCTTTCAACCAATTCAACCACACATATCACTCATCGGCCAGGAGAATAAACACTTTCAGATTGTATTTTGCGCCCGTAATTACTCATTGTAATCTGGACCAGGTGAACATACCTCTGGATTAGGGCATCCCCGTGGACACTCATCTAGGCACACTCTTTGACCATGTACCATGCACGACATCTAACAAAATATTATTCAGAAACTTCAAACAGTTTCAAACAATTCTCAATGGACTTGGTTTCATCAATAAATCCAAATAACATTTTTTTCACAAATCATTTTTATAGTGAAATTTCAAATGAGAGATTATGTAAGGGGTAATAAACGGCTATTGATTCCCCCACGGAACTTTGTGCCAAAATATTGATTTATATTTGATAAGCTGCTTTTTTCATTCAAGAATCAAAAATTTAAAAGAAGGGTACGTGCAAGATGTTAAGAGATGGAATTCTACACTCAGTTATTGTAGCGCATTTACCTTGGGCGAAGAGCAAGTTATGTTGTATTCGCCCCAACCACCTCCTTCTTTATCTCCCTTTTCGAGTGTTTCATCTACGGACCGATCCGGGTCTATAAAAACAAAAATTTATCTTTTTAAATACAACCAAAGAAATCAAGCTGTTCATGAATTTCGTGGCAGTGTAAGCCTTCAGTTCCAAAAGCAGCACACACACACACATCCTACACACGCACACACAAACACTAGCACAGTAACACACACACACACACACACACACACACACACACACACTGTAAATAGTTTCCAGCTTCATGGAATTAATTCAATGCTCCTACTACAAATTTAGATTTGAAACCACAACTATACCTGTTACCTGTTTTCATTTTTTTTAAAATTTGTTTCTATGTAGTAAGGGAAAACTCCAGTATTAGACTTACTTCTGGATTGAACAGGACACACATAATAAGTCTTGCTTTCGAGACACTGGCTCCGTGATGATTCAGGAAAACACAGTTTGGCAGCATCACAGTAGAACTACAATGGATGAAATATGGTAGAAGTACAATAGGATAAAAACGGTAGATCTCTACAAGTAAATATGATAGACTGTCACAGCAGAGCTACAATGTTATTTGTAACATTTTGTTCATGCGAAGAGGTGTTGCAATTTGTTCACTAACCATCACAACACATTTTTTCATTGCAAGTTCCTGTAAATAAATGGAGGTGTTTGATATTAATTTTGGTGTAATAGCCCATTTCTAGACAAATGAAGAACTGCCCTCAGGGTTGGGTCGCACCGAGTGAATGCAATAGTGAAAGCGAAAACTAACTAACTTGGAAAATACGTCGCATATTCATTTTAATCATAAAATGCTTGTAGGTCTGAAAGGTTGTTACTCACCACGTACGAAAAAGGAGAAATATAATGTTTTCTGTCATGTTTGTCTGTCTCTTCACAGGGAGGGTTGGGAACCTTTCATAGACTTGAAAGGAGAAGTCCCTCCCCCTTCCCAAACTGGAAGGAGAGAGTCTCCTTCCCAAACCTGGAAGAAGGAGGTCCTTGTCCCAGAGCATCATTTGATAAGGGATCCTCTGGCCAAGAAAAACATGGGATAGCGTTCACCTTCGGTTTTGTTTGGTATGAATTTTAAATATAAAATGAATTAAATACCATGTCTTCAGTGTCGCAGAGTCCTTTCGTCTCGGGAGGAGTACCTCCTGTCTGCTGGCATACATCTCTGCTCTCCACACACTGCACCTCCCCATCCTTTGTGCACAGAGTCTTGTTTTGCAGTCTGCAGTGAACCTTGAGTTTAGTTGTGGCCATGCTGGGAGACATCATCAGGTTGCACTGATCGGCAGTCATACACATAACTTGATTCTCCAGAGTGCACAGGATCTGATATGCAAAATAATTTGGATTAACCGCAAAAAGGGATCTTAATAATTCAAGAACGGTTAATATGTGAAAAAGCAGTAATTTTCTGCAGTCATTCGGTAATAATAAAGCATGCAACGCTGTGCGCGTTATACCTTCAGTACAGATCATGAGGACAGGATTTAACTATATTTCTTGGATAGAATGTCATGGTATATGAATTGGATAAACAGCAATGAATTGCCGCGATTTTTCAAAATAATCCTTACTTTGCTCAGTAGCATGGTTCTACGACTATTATGGCAGTGTCCTACCTTGTCTAGTTTCTTGCAGAACTTGTTGGCATTTTTGAAGTCCTGCTGAAAATGCGGATGGCTCTCGCAACGTCTCACTTCCTCCGTATTGTCCTTGTGGAAACATCCGTCCTTCCTGTATCCGCAAAACGGACATCCGACCTATGTGAGTAAAACAGTAAATTTACACAAAGAAGTAATAGATTGCAACCAATTTTTGTCAGTCTACACAAGTTTCAGTTTCATCATTACTAACAATTATCGCTCTGTCGGTTGCCCCAATCACTTGTGCGGTTACTAATTCACGAGCACCTCAACAATGCTTGGTACAACAAAAGTCATTGGCTAACTGGGCGGTCGTATTTGGTGATAATTGCTTGTAATGAAAGTCGGTATGAAATCAATTTGAAAACAATTGACAGGCCCGCTCGTACGATAAAGTGGCTAGAATTATAAAAATAGATGAAATAGATGGCCACTGAGGAATATTTGAACTGCAGATTTGAATTAAGTGTTTCCCAAAATGTATTCGTACCTGATTGTCGGGACAGTGTACAATGTGCGAGTCCGTCTGATTCCGCTTCCGTTCACGCAGTGCCTGTATCGACCGACAAACTCCTGTAAAATACGACATGACACGTTTGAGGCCGGCAACAGCAGTGGTTCTTGTTTGTGGTTTCGGGTACCAGTTTGCGAGTTCTGGGTACAAGTTTTTCTTAATGCACAACTTTTTTCACAATGCACCCACCCCGCCTCAAAAATGTTGTGTAATGCGTCGACACATTACACAACATTTTGATGCATTACAAGATTTTGTGGCGCCTTACAAAAAACTGGTACCCGAAACCACAAACAAGAACCATTGCTTTGCACGGTCATGACACGTTTAGGTCTGTCCTTACCGACAGAAAGCGATGCATTACTAGAAATGATCGCACATTGGCCTATCCAATCATTTACACGGATAGTAATTCCCAATGCTATTTTGTTCATTAACACCTTAACAATGTTTGGCACAACAAAGGTGATTGGCTAACTGGGCGGCCATGTTTGGCGATGATTGCTAGTAATGGCAACTCATTTCAAATACAGTGGTGATGTCACCTAATTATTATGTCTGCTTCTATTTTTTTCTCAAACTGGTACATTTTTACATTAAACTGAAACATCTACAGCCACTTCTGCACCAAGACTCGGTTAAATGGACACTGGTAACACCCCCCTTCCTACGCCCAAACCCCAATCGTTCGATCATATTTGGATTTACTCGAGTTTTTTTCTCATGCCAACTATCTATTTCCATACATTTGCTGCTTTCTTCTTTATTTGCACCAACTGATGTTAGTAAATGTGAAATTAGAAATGAAGGGGTACATGAGGATTATGTTTCAAGGTTACACACTTAATTGGACTGGTTGATATTTCGTAACAGAGCTAAAACAAAGTTGGCAAAGTTGGCATTCTTGAATTGTGGAGAGTTTGTGAAAAAACTGAAATGAGGCACTTACGGCACTGTCCACGAGCGCCACACGTTTCGTCTTCACAATCAACCTGAGAACACAAAAAAAATTACACTTGAAAAGGCTATTTCAGTGTCAACGGTCAGTTCCACATCTAAACCCCCATTTGTTAGTAATGCCGCACCGACTCAATGAATGTAGGGGAAAGTAGTCAACTTAGAAAGCACGGTTTCGGGTCATTGCCCAATATGTGAACATGTTATCATAGTGCACTGTGAGGACATCTTCCTTCGACATTGATTTTGCTTTATAAATGAAGTTGACTAAACTTCCCTTAATCCATGGATGAAGCCACCATTCTTACTCGGCGTAAACCAATCTTTAATGTTACTACACACAACTTCACAAAACAGATACTCTTTTTGAAGAGCCAACATGGCGTGGAACACAGCAGTTTGCAACAGGTATGCAGAGCATTGATTTCCGATCGCAAGTTATGAGTTCACATTGTGTGTGAAGTTCGCAGGTTATTCATCATATCACTTCACTCCCTCGGATCTTGAGCATACAGGGGTTGGGAGACGGTGTGAGCACCAAGAGCAGAGGGTGAGCGCATGAGCCCAGATGAGTGCAAACAACATGATTGCAATCACAAAGTGATTGCAAGAAGCTTTAAACCTTTGTGCTCTCCCAACAATGCACTAAATTGAAGCACATTGAAGTTTCATTAAAATTTTTTTGCAATTTTTTTGCAATCATCTTTTTGATTTCATTTGAAACGTTAATCTCAAATATGAGATGCATTTGGCTAAATTGCAAAATGCCAATAAATTTTAATATATTTGTAGATTTGGCCATAATATTTCAGATTCATTGAAACAATAGAAATATTTGAAATAATTAAATTTCTATCATAAAAGCATATTTGGAAGATTTACCCTCATCTCTTGACAAGTTAATCTCAGCAGAAAAACTTAAAATATGTCTCATAGTTTTTACTGTTATTCATATATTTGGCCATAATTTTTGGGTTAATGTTCATTCAGCAGTTTTTCCTTTGCAGATGGATTTAAATCCATCTCTCAGATGCTCCATAGAAGTCAATGTATGTTTTGTGCCTTGCAATCATTAAAGTTTCATCCGCTCCCACTGGCTCCTGACCCCTGTGAACAGGAACGTGTCCACACTTCCAGGAGTGTAACTTATAAATAATCACTTCAAGTTCGGGCATTATCCAGCACACAATATTTAGAGGTTTTGGATGTGATGTTCCTTTTCAGATATATGTGTGCGGCGGGCTGGTCCTATTTTGAAAGTGACCCAAGCCACCCTCGAAGTTTCTTCGGTCCCCAAATTACAGTTGGAGAGAAACAGAAAATACCAACCAAAGCCAGATTAGTGAATGCTTATTTGTACAGATATACACACAAGAAATGGAATTTAGTTCTGTAAGCGGATGTCATAACTTTATTTGATGTAAAAACATAGGTTTTCTACGTATTGTTAAAAATAAACCAGTTTCTGTATTACCCATTGGGATTGTAAAATAACATTTGTACTTGTCACAGTGGATGAGTTAGCTCCAAACATAGTTTACTGAGAGTGCCAAACTCAAGATGATGCTGCATGTTCACTACATTTGTGTGCATGGCTGATCATAAACGGACCCACTTAGACACATTGTATGGGAAAAGTCAAATAACAATAAATGTGAATCAGCAAGGAGAAATCTCATTAATTTTCTCAGCACTGCTCGAATACATGCTGAAAGACCTTACGCATGAAGAATATTTCTTCCGAAATATATGAACGAAAGAAATAACAAATTATTTTAATAGATGATCCGATTGAGGCAATTTCTTTAATTTCATTGCCTCATTTGGGTCAGAAATCACCAAGGGGACCGGACAATTTGATTTGTGTGTTGGCATATTTACAGCTCTTAAAGTACCATTGTGTATTCAACTGGATTAGAATGTTTAAAAATTTATCCGTAAAGGTTGAGCTCAAAAAGCATATAAGAAATACTTTTAATTAGAATTATAGTAAATCCTGTTGGTTATTAAACATAGTTTTCAATTGGCCAACGCAGATGGCACAGCACTGGTTTACAGAAATTAAAACAGTGTGTGGCCATTTAAATATATCCAAGTAATCGGAGTAGAAAATCTGTCCGGATGTCTGTAACCAGGCGACTTCAGTGTGGAGGCCAATAATTAATACATTGGCAAAAACTCGAGTGCCCAAAATAGTCGCATAAAAATGGTAAACGGATGTTTGCAAAAGCCCATATTCAATCTACATCATTGTGGCAACAACTTGTTCACATGGATGCAAACACAGAATTCAATTCCAATATGGTCAGGGCCAATCACTTCGTTATTCACTTTTCGTGGTGTTCCTTTGAAATTTCTCACTTGCGGTTAACACAATTATCACAACATAATGGACAGAGTAAATTGATTGGTAAAATTAATTATTGTGGAATATTATTTCTGTCTTCTTGTAACAATATTGTTTGTGAACTTCTAAATACATAGCGTAGCTTAATTTGAATGCTGCACACATGTATACAAGATTCTGTAAGACATAAACTGTGATGCCTGTGATATTTTTGTATTTAACCATTCTTAATGTCATTTGGGAAAGGGATGACTGAATTCTAACTTTCTAGCAGGAATTGAGGATTATATTCTGAAGTTCTAAACTAAAAACCGCAATAACAATTTTCCAGAAATTACTCAATAGAACTTTACCCATGTGGAGAAAAGAGTGCTGATCTGTGCAAGCGGATTTGTTGTCATGTTACGAATACATTCTGAAAAACTGGACGAATAGAAGTCCATGATGTCAAATGATGAACTGTGCCCGTAGGCATCGAGTTCTCTTCCTACACCTTGCTAGGACATTTGCCTAATACCTCCTTCATCCTATTTCATACCCTTCAATTCATCTCTATTTCCCAGATCCACTAGATTTACTCCCAATCAGTCGTAGTTAGCCGTTGTTCGACTTTTTGCCTTATCAGCCAAATCCCCCATAAGCACTAAATTGGAATTTGTTGTTACTACTTTGACATGCCTAGGCTGCGAGTGGCAAAGTGAATTTAACGATTGACGAGGATGGCTCTCCTTCACTAAAGGGAGGTTGCAGCAAGGGTCAGGGCGTTGGGAGGGGAAAGTCTGCGGAGACAGCTTGGGGGTAGAAAGGCGAAGCTGACGAAAGGGGAATGGAATACAGCAATGTGGCCATTTATATAACATGCTGTAAAAATGGCACACATGACTGCATCTTAACCCTTTTTACAGTTTTACACTCACAAGCGGTACCTTAACATTTATCAAGCTTCCCGCTAAATACAGACAAGCTGCTTTATAAGAGATTTGTAACCGCATAGATTTCTGAAGACACGGTGTCCCTCATACCAAGTGGTGGATTGTGGATTTACCACCGTGCCTAATATTCCGACAACTGTAAAACTACCTCATTATTCATTGTTAATACCGGGGTTCCTATTGTTAGAATTACGTTTATTTGCATGTTCTATCCCTTTTTAATACGTCAATGCAAATATATGACAATTGCATTGGCGTATGGAGTCAAGCATAGATCTCATGCTCGATTAAGTCTAAACAAGATGTCAAATGAAGGTGACAGAGAAACAAGAGGAGCATAATGAGCACCTACAGTGTTTGTCAATATCATGTGCAATGTATCAATCTGTAGTCAATCTAAGGGCTCAAATCTACAGATAAACAGTACAATGCAAGTTCAATTGCGCGTATAATGTGGAGCGAAGCTGGTTGATGTGATCATAACTGGTAACGAAGCATCTTTAATGTCTCCTGTTTGGTTCAATACGAACCGCCAGTTGTTGATGTTTGTCTGGGTATTGAACCAAAAGGAAGAATTGCACTTGTTAATGATCACAGTAGACGACGACAAATGATCATCATCATTATTGTTGTGCTCTTTGATTCAGCCACAATTGTTATTCACACATGTGGAGTTTTCTTTGCTGTGATTGTTGGTAAGTTTGACACATTTCACTTAGATAGACCACATATCAGGGAAGGGGATCACTGTCGTCCTCTGATTAATCCCAATTTACTTAAACTTGTTTTACAACCTTACTTTAGCTTCTTGCTTTACTCCTATATCAATGAAGGAGCCAAAATGGATCTTGTCTCTCATAGACGCACTCCTTCCCTTTTGGACACAGAAAAATGATTAAACAGATGTCACGAGTTGACCTTGAGGAGAGAAAGCTCAAATGCTTGGAAAACAACCGTACACGGGAAAATCGAGCTCCGCA
>JBCAUG010412018.1:0-16187 GCA_038406175.1 Haplosyllis leylae
TTTTTTTTTGAAAATTTTTTTTTTTTTTGAAATTTTTTTTGGGGACATGAATCCCCGGGGATAGGTCGGCTACGCAGTGGGCGGTATGCCTCTTGCGTTCACGCAGGAGGCCTTTCTTGTTAATGTATGTCATTGCAAAATTAGCGTGGGATTATCCCTACCATCATCATATTTTAACCATTTGTTTCAAATTGCATTACAAATTTTATACTTGGTGACTCGTAGAGGTACCTTATTGATAGAAATGGGGTTGCTTCACGATTATTTTGGGATTTTTTCCATGCCACGAGAAAGATTTTATTTTTGTATGGAGGGGAGCATGCAAGGTGACATTGAACCCATGCCAGGTGAGATTGAAATGAACATCAGAAAATTTGGAAATTTGGAAAACTCACCTGGCCAAGGGGGTACCCCCATCCAACTTACAGGGTAGGGGGAGGTGGAGTGAATGTATTCAGTTTAGACTTGCACAAGTCTGGTAATGAATTAAGTTTAGACTTGCACAAGTCTGGTAATATATTAAGTTTAGACTTGCACAAGTCTGGTAATGTATTAAGTTTAGACTTAATGAATTTAGACTGGGTAACATCATTAACGAGTCACCAAAGTGGAATTCTTTACTCCTTGATTTTTTAGCTTTGCTGTGCTGAAAGTTTAACAAACAGGTGGTTTTAATAGTTTATGAGCGTATTATTGATCAGCATGGCAACCATTCTATCAACGTCGTCTTTTATGTCTTTCAAATAAAAGACGTGGGAGCTGAAGTGCTTTTATGACTTATAATAACCAAGCATCAATTGTTCCAGAATTAGATAACTCTTAGGATGTTCAGGTATAGGTATTAAAAATTAGGTAATGCTATTGTGTTCAGTCAGAGTTTGTTCTTAATTGGAACTATTCCTTAGGGATTTCTTGTGCCTTATTTGTAATTGACTGTAGAACATATGGTAATTAGATGACTTGACTGTCGCACTGGAAACATGAAAAAGCATAAGAAATCGCAGAAAAAAACCATTTTGTGCATGTCTGTTTAATAGCGAGTGGAAACCACTTGAGAAAGTGTGGGGACATAAACCCTTACAAATGAAACTAATTATGGTTCTGGCTTGCTGTTAATTGACACTACTGCCTACTCATATGTCTGCCGTGGACATTATGCCATTAGAACATGCTGCCTCGCTGCGACAGGAAATTCTGCAAATGTTCATACCTCCACACGCCTGATGCGTTTCTTCAGACACAAAATTGCCACATGGATTTGAGTTGTGCATGCTGTGGTCAAGGCAACGGGATGAAAAAGCTTTGATGGTTTCAGGACATAAGGTGTCAATGATACTAATATCTTGTCCACATTTTTAATGACCACTATGTTTGGGAATGGTGCCTATTGAGAGAAATTTACTTCTTTGGTGCTTTTTCTGACAACGTTACTACACGTAACTAGACCTATATTCAGTAGACCGGATTCCTCAATAAAACCTGACGCAAAAGATTAGCATTATTCTATGACATGATAACCTGCTTAAAAAGTGTTGACTCCCCCCAAGAGTTTATCAAAGTATTACAGAAAATATATTTTCCATTCTCCAAGAGTTCTGGAAACATTTTATTCCTTTAAAACGTGACTATATTTTATGTCTGAAGGAATTCCGATTCCCCAGGCTCTGTTTATCACGTATTGTCTGTCATTGCGAAGTGATAGCCAGGGAATCTGGCACATTCGTCACATTTTATATTATGCATTGTGGAATTTCAGCAGCAGAAAGATCGACTATTTGAAAACTTTTCTGCAAGATTTCTTTTGTTAATTCAAAACTTTTGAAGGATTGAGATTCATAAGTGGTACAAGATGGTAAATTCCTGTTGTTAAAACTATATTATTTAAATTCTTATTTAAAATGCTAACCGTTTTGACTATTCTTTGTAGAATTAAAAGTAAAAGTCATCATTTTTAGAAATAAATGATCATTTGTATTAACAAATAAGAAAACTGACATAACAGATCATGTGCAAATTCAGTTCTCCTACATTTATATACGCATCATATGTACAAAATTTGTGCACAAATATAAGTTTACATGATCACATTTTCATGTCTTGTAGAAGGGAATGTCGATCACTTGTACTCAAATGTGCTATTGTAGATTTACATTGTTGTTTACAGAAATATACTCATATGTACAAAGAAACGGATGAACATATAATTTTCCACAGAACTATATGGTCATAATTTATCAAAATAAATTCATACCAAAAGTTGGGAATACCCCAGGAATAACCGATGAAAAAGAGACAAAGATAGGATGTTTTCCCTTTTTCTGCATGTGAATTCGAAATGGAAGTTATTCACCACGGTATTCCCGAACTTAGGTTTTGCTTGGAAGGAATAAGTAAGCCTTAATGTCCGGATTTCGTGAGAATTAGTTCCATTCTGGAGCTTTACAAATCAGCATTTACAGGAAAGCAATATTTGCCAGACAAATAAAATTTTGACGCCATGTGAGATTGCATACATTACAGTATTGCTCTTAAGAAATAAAATACCAGAAATAATAATAAAAACGAAATTTACACCGCAAATTAAATTCAACAAGAAACTAAAAGTAAATCTTTCTTTTCGTTCTTTACTCCAGTACCTTGGACCCTTTGCGTTGCGTCGTTTTTCATTCTGACGTTTAAAACGACACAAAGCTGTATTATGTAAATTAACATAACCTTATCTCCTTACATCGCCTGCGGCAAATTTGTTATCACTTTTTGCTGATATCTTTGGACTGCAAGTTTTAGAATTATATTTGCTGAAATTTAAATCCCGTTGATTAGAAAAAGAGTCACCATCAGTAAAATAAGGTATTCAATCTACATGAATTGTCATATGCCAAAATGATATGATTGCGTTATTGAAGAAAACAAAGGCTAGTCTGCAGGTTTATCCAGCTTAAACACCCCTTTCAACCAAAATGTTGTCTTTTTCAGCACAGCAAATCTACCCAACAAGTTTTCCCAGGATGACCGACTTTCCCAAAATAATTGCCCCAAATTGCCTAATTGACCTCTTGATGAGCAAATAACTTGAAATATTTTTTGCAATACTTTCAATCTACAATAGAAAAGAAACAAGGGAGTCGTTGATTTTTTTTTTGGTCTGAAGAGGGAAGAGTCTTGGACAGACAACTGATTGAAGTACGGCACCGTACACTTAGCAAGACTTGGCTCCCCGAAGCCTTGTGCTACCTGTAACACAATCAGTCCCGCTGAGCGTAATTCTAATAAAACTTTTTGCTCTTTTTTATAACTCCCTTATCTCTTTCCTCCTGCACAACATTTTAATTACAGCTGTTCAAACCAAAATTTTTATGGGCCTAATATGTTTTATTCTCCATGTATCAAGAAAATCCTATGTCCTCAGTCCTTTGTTCATTTCCGTCCGATTCCCATCATTGCTAACATTGGATCTACAGGGGCTCTTCTATTGTACGATTTTAGGTACCTTATTTTTATTCTTGGATTGCTGGTTCTTTTCACTAACTCCTTGGTGTCAGGTTCCGAATCTTCACTCTCGTCTTCTATGTCCATGACATCGTTATTGATCTCAGTTAGACTTTCATGCGCAGCTTCTTCTAAAGCTCGGTGTAGTTTTTCGAGTGATTCCTCTTGAAGGGCTTTGTGAACGTCATCAATGATATTGGCAGCAACAGAGTTATCGTCATGATGACCATGGGAAGATCTTTTGCCCAGACCAGCATACCTCATACCAGCCTCAAGACCACGTTTGCCAAGACCTGCATATTCATACGCCAAAGGCGATTTCTTTCCAAGACCAGCAAATTGGTATGTCTTGTCCATGGATTTCTTTCCAAGTCCGGTGAACTGAAAGGCTTTGTCGTAGGTTCGTTTGCCAAGACCAGCAAAGTGATATGATGCATCCATCTTCTTACCGAGTCCTGCGTACTTCATGGAAGCGTCCATAGCTCTTTTGCCAAGCCCAGCAAATCTCATCGACGCATCTGCACCAGGAGACCGCTTACCTAAACCTGCATATTGCATTGCTGCATCAGCTTTCATTCTTTTTTGCAAGTCGTCGTCTTCATCATCGTCTTTTTCAAATTCGTATTCCCTTTTCCCTAGCCCGGCAAATTGCATCCCAGCATCCATCGCCCTTTTACCCAGCCCAGCAAACTGCATGGCAGCATCCATGTGAGCTCTTTTGCCAAGACCAGTAAACTGCATGCTAGGATCCATTCCTCGTTTTCCCAAACCAGAGAACTGCATTGCTGGATCCATAGCCCTTTTGCCAAGTCCAGCAAATTGCATGCCAGCATCCATTTTTGTCCTTTTACCCAACCCTGCATACATCATAGACGCATCCATTTTCTTGCCTAGTCCAACATATTTTATTCGGGCATCGACACTTTTCTTGCCCAACCCTACAAACTTCATTCCAGTTGCATCCAGTCCTCTCTTACCAAGTCCCGCTAGTCGCATAGAGACATCCATGTTACGCATTCTCTTGTCCATTGCGTCATACCTGAAAGGTAGGAAGACAATTTTTTGTACTAACCAACATTGTAAATGGATAAGGTCTTCTGCGGGATAATTGTTTTCTGTAGTTTCCGGCTAATACGGATTGACCATTCACAAAAATGCATGAGGTTAATGAACTTTAAAGGGGTAAACAAGGTCAGGGTTCTTTGACACAAATAGACCTATATCTGATGCTGCGTGGCTTCTTTGATGACTCGGTTTGATGTTCTAATGATGTTGATCACTTTAGATTTGAATTAGAATTTTTTTCTGATAAATATTCATCAATATTTATGAATGATTTTCTATTCAGAGCTTCAGAGGCCAGAAGAAGGGTCACAGATCTTAGTGTAAGTCTTGAGAGTATTGATTAATATGGAGTTGTCAGACTGAACTTGAATTGGTTGAATAAATTATTGAGTCAAAATGATGTTTACTCAAGTACACAATCCACAGAAATTCCATTGAACAAGGTACGGTTTTGTATTTTGATTTTTTTACCAAAACAGTCTAATGTTGAATTTCTTGCATCGTTACAAGTGCACAAATAAAAACCAAAACTGACAACTTTTTCTGACATATCAGAATTACTGTATCATTGAAGAATTTTTTTATTGAAAATGATACCTCAACATTTAGGGTCGATTACTGAGTTTTACAGTCTGAAATGACATGAACTCATCTGTTTGTAACTATTTAAAGTATTATATAAACTATTTACCCATCATCTGAATATTCGTCCTCCCTCTTTCCCAGACCAACATACTTCATTCCCAGATGCTCTCGTTTTCCAAGGCCTGCAAACTTGTACGCCGCGCTCATGGATCTTTCCTACGAATTAGACATTTTTGTAATAAAAAATTATTCCGACCTTTTTGGGATGATTTTTGAGTTGTTGTGGCAAGGTACTATCGTGTTACTCAAATTATTCTCTAAGATTAAAAAGGAAATTGACAGACAGTTTCAGACTGGTTGAAGCCAAAGATGACAATTCCCTACTCCCTGTTTGTTTACAGAACTCTTATCTTTAATCATGAATATTGTTTGCATCTTTACACAAAAAATCTTTGCATAAAAATAGTTAACAGGATTGGATGTTACCTCTCGGCTTAACTGATTGGCATTTCCACTCGATCGTTTTTGTACACGGCTAATAGCACCTTCCGTTTGCAGAGACTGTGCATCTGCATTAGTTAAGTGCTCGGTAATGTGTTCATCACTGGCTGATACTCCTATAAATAGAAACACAAAATTTACAGTTTTGAGAATTCCGTAGAGTCCGTGAGTGACAATTCTTATTATTCTGAATTCAATTTTGCGAAGAAAAATTATAGCAAGTGCATTAATATTGGTTATCCTACTTTCTGTCGATTAAATTTTTTTCTAAAGTGATAACTACATATGTAACTACACAGTCACAGTTACGCACTGAGTCACTGATAGATTGCATGGAGAGGCGGTAGCAGTGCTATTTCCAGACACCAGTTTTAAGCACAAATGCCTGATCATAAGGTGTCATTGCATTAGCTTACTGGCCTCCAAACACAGACATGTCACGCACACTGCATGGTTGCATGCTAATTGAGTTTTTCCTAAATGACTTTCACTGAATTTGCTGAATTCAGTGAATCAAGACAAAATCCAAAAGTAGTATGGTTACCAGAGACACTCCATATCTGACAACAGATACATTCTTAGATGTAGTGGTAAAAAATATATTTCAATTACTGTCTCTGGGATGGTATTTATTCACAATGGATATATCTAAGCAGAGGCAGTAATGGAAATGCACATTCTATTACTATGAATGATAATGTATCTGTTGCTAGCTGGGTAACACCTCTGGTAACCATACCATTTTTAGATTTTGTCATGATTCACTGAATTCACTGAATTTAGTGAAATTCATTTAGGAAAATCCCTATTGAGCTGTTTCATAACTGATCAGTCCTTGAGGGACATCGTTTTTACCTGGAGAGCCTTACAATAACTAGATCCAGGAAAATGCGGTATATCTGTTTATCGTTCCGTTTCAAGGAACAATTTTCACATTAGAGTTACTGTTTCAAGGAAACATTCCACCCTACTCGTTAAATATTGAAAATAAAAGCTCGATAATGTAGAAAGAAGTCTGAATATCATATCTGAGCTTTCCCCAAAATATTATCATTGAATTGACTGACAAAGGTTTTGTACAAAAGATTATTCATCTTTATTCATTTCTTGTACAACAGACTAAGTCATCAAGACACTAGAAATAGCCAGAATCCTTTAATTGATCCCAATTCATACTTCAGTGATTTGCTAGATTAACACAATTTGCTGAATTCACTGAATTCGATAAAATTTCTGCTCCACTTAGCAAAAAACTCTTATTATCTTAATGCGACTTTTTCGTACCTTGGGTCTTTTTCAAGCCACAATCTTTTAAGTCACATTTTGCTAAGAAGCGATGTAACCACCATGCATTAGACATCAAGAAGACATATAGAATAGCTGCAAAAAGCCGTTTTATGAAGTTTTACATCGTTTCAGTGAACCTTTGAAAACGACATATTAAAGTTATGTTTATCTGCTGTCGTTCCTTTGTGAATGAGAACAAACCCGGCGTTTTGCTGGAATTGCGTTTTACCCAATTTTCCCAACGCGTTTTGTAAATGGGTTTTGTTGTCGTCGTCCCCTCCTTCCCAGAGAACTAGATTCTATAAGGATACACTCGTGATGTGCTTTTGATGAGATATTTAATTCTAAATATATATATTAGAATTTTTTATCTTTGTTTTTTTAACAGGAGATCGACCATTAGTGGCCTTCAGATCAAACTATTGATTTGTTACTATAGTTTTCCAAGATAAGTATTTTTCCAGAGAATATATTCTTTTAGAATAGTGAAAGATAAATTGCAAATATGACATTTAATAAATACGATTTTTCAACCAAACCATGGCTTAGAAAACCATAGCAAGTGACCAGTGGTTTGATTCTTGGAAAATACAGCATATGACCAGCCAAGAGATCCATTTAGGAGGGAGGTATCACTTTTACAGTTAACTTGTTAGGAAGAGAAACCAATAGAAAAGCCATCTGGAATGGATCAATGGTGTAGTAATAATGGCACCTTTAAAATGTAACTTAAAATGTCGCTAAAATTTACTTCAAGAAACATTTTATGAGCAATGTTTCTTTTCCTGTCTTTATTCAGAAAAGCTTCAAATAATAGAAAATGTTGTAAAGCAGAAAATTGCCTGCCTGCCAATTCAAACGTTTTGCCCTTGGATGACCTGACTCCCACAAGTGAGTAGTTTGTGGCATCAGCGCCTTCTCAGTGTGCCACAATCAGAAGAATGGCAGCTCCCAAAAGAGCAGTAAATTAAAAATTAACAATATTAATCAATGACGCGTAACGTTTACATGGTGATTATGTTTCAGTTTGATTTATATTTCACTACCTTAATTTTAATACTAAAAGCTCCACATGGATTACGAACAGAAAGATTCACTCAGATCCACTTCTTTTTACGAGCACATATTTTTAGTTGACATAAGTTTGATTTATTCGTCTGAATGAGAGACTTTGTCACAATTTTATGGAAAGAGAGACTACACTGCGCGACGCGTCGATTTGTAACCCTGAACACTCTGACGGAAGAAAATCCAATTGCACGGTTCATAACTGGTTTTTGAATGGCCGTCTATGAGAATTTTTTTTTTGGTTGTTCTTTGGACACCAAATTCTGACTGTACTAAATTAAATTTTCTCACAGGCAATAATTATAAAACTATTCATGAACCAATCAGAATTGGATATTCTTCCGACGGGGTGCTCAATGTCATAAACTCGGTCCGCACACACATATTGCTGATGCAGAGTCGAGGTTTTTTCTCTTTGGTAGTTTACCAATTTTACCCCAGCCTAGGTTGTTTTCTTTGGTACTTTGCCAATTTTACCTCAATTTGTCCAAAAAATTAATTCTTCCAAAATAAGTATATACCATTGCATTTTGGTACCCTACTGATACACCAGATTTAATGTCATCAACTGTTTTCGTCTTGTCCATATTATTTGAAAAAAAATTGCACGGATGGAAAACTCGAAAGTTTTGGCGGAGTCGACGCAGAAACAGGGAAAGATTAAATTTTTGATGCGTTTGGCCTCAAGATCAAAGCGCTTCAAGCTATGATCCCCTATCGGGACTTAACATTCAATTACTTTCTTTCTCATCACTGAGATTGTTCTGTATGATTGACTCTAAATCTTGCATAATTTATGCTTTGCAAGCGTCTGTGGCATGCAGATGTATTTGTACGAAAATGGGATCAAGCACACATTGACATTTCAGGAAAGGGTAGATGAAAACATACATCTCCAACGTTTATTTTTTAAACATATTTTAATGAAATTTCGATGTACAGAAAAGAATAAAATGAAATCAAGGTTTGGTGGAAGGAATGTCGATAAATATTGATTATACAAAAGTCAAGATTTTCTCTGCCATGCAGAATATTTGTTTAACAGTTTGGGACAATACCCACAAGCACCTATTTGTATTTAACTCTTGTCTATGTAAACACCAGCAGTGACTACCATATGTAGTGAACAAATCTGAATAGCTAAAAAATACTTAAGCACTGTTTTATCAATTGTAATTTCTTAATGTCTTTGAACTTCAGATGTGGGTGTGTGGATTCATTAAAACATATATGCACATAACTTTATTAGGTAAGAGTAAAATTTCATTTTGCTGTCGTAATAGAACCAAAGAACTCATATAAATTTTCCCAACCAACTGGAAAATATACTACATGAAGTTGAACATTTCAAAGTTTTCCTTTGTTGTCTTTACAAAAAAAGCTTTGCCTACCCCAGTGGTGTGATTTATGTAGGTATCATCTCCTATACAAACTGGCATGCAGCAGATTCAGACTGGAGAATGAATACCAGACAATGGTAAAATCTTTATTGTAGGAATGGGGTTAGATTTCCACAAAATGCTGACCTATCCAAGTCAAATTACATCAACATGAATCACCTATTACTGTCCACAGCCACGTCTAATGTGATGATTGATCCAAACATATACTTCTTTAAAATACAACTATTGCCTCACAATGTGACATGTGATGTGTAACAAAATGTTTGGAAAGAAAACTCCACTGATATCATCAGAGCAGATCAGAAAGAAAGTGATGGCGTTTAGTTAATATTAAAAGTTCTGAATCATAAGAATGTAGATCTACTCTGATCAAAGTACACAGCTTTGAGTGGTCCGTAAATAGTTTTTAGGGCCGTATGTCAGATAATTATGAGAAAAAGTTTAGTCGGAAATTTCTGTCAAAAGGAAGACTATAAAAAGAAATTCCAACAGGTAACCACCATTAAACTAATTACGAACCAGTCAGAAATGTGTACTTCCGTCAGGATGGAATGTGGCAATGGCTGGAGATCTGTACTTGTTATTACCATCGCACGTTCACTACAGAATTTCTTCATCAAAGACCTTGGCTTTGCTAGTAGAAACGATGAGCCAAGTGTGTGTCGTTTATCATAATGCGGTTACAATCCCGCTTTTATATTCATAGGCTGCATAAATGATCTTACCAACATCATGGTTTAGAAGTACGTAGGTAGGACACACAAGGTTTTCTTACAGCAAGAACAATAAGTAGATCTAGCCTTTAATTAAAGACACACCAATATCTGGCGTTTTATGGCCAAATGGTATTACTAATGAACCAAATTAAGACGGCAAGGGAACAATTCTTTCAATTAGTTTCTGTTGTTCTTGTGTTATATGCCAGTGACTTCTCAAGTTAGAGGATCATCATTTCTCTGGAGAACAATGGCGTTTTCTCTAAATGGAGCAGAACTGTCGCTGAATTCACTGAATTCAGAGAATCTGAGAAATTACTGAAGCAGGTATTAGGTTCAGTATAAGGATCTGCTCTGTTAACTGTGTCTCTGGTGGTCTATGGGTATCATCTCTGTCTCTTACACAGGAGATCCTGGGTTCCAACCCTACAATCCTCGTTTTAAATTTTTTGTCACTGAATTCAGCGAATTCAGTAAAAACATTTAGAGAAAACTCCAATATAATTGATTCGTTCCAGTTAATTCGTGCATTCCCTTTTCAGTAAACAAGTTTATTAGCATGTGAACGGATAGAGTTCAAACAAATCTCCCGATCACTGTTCATTCCTTTTTGTTACTGACCACGTAAATTGTATGAATTAGCTTAGCCCTATTAAACCAGCAGAATTTCTTTGAGTAAATCTATTTGACTCTGATAAAACCCAACTAAATGAAGGACAAAAATGCGAATGATATTTTCATATTTCCAATATTTTTATTTAATAAACTTCTATGCCACTTTCAGTGTTTTTGGCATGCCAAATAATACTCTTTTGACAAATAAATTGGAAAGGTGAAAACAGCATTCGGTTCTCTTACATTTCACTCAGATTCATCAGAATCAAGTAAAGAAATTATTCTTGTATAATATTTATTTGCTTAGATCATTCATACAAATTATATGGCCAGTTTTAGAGAATAGACAGTGATCAAGTGATTTGTTTGAACTCACCCTGTGACGTGTTCTATCTGTCTTAATTCGCGTTTCCCTGCACGCGGGTTGTTACTTGTGAGCACCGATAAGGATCGTCATCAGTTGTTTCCTGTTACGAAACCAGACCAATTTGGATCATCCCCATGGACCCACTTTAAGAACAATACGTTTCATTCCATTTGATTATCACCTGATCAGACACAAGCGGCGTCACACTTAAAATAAGTAGCTTCGAAATTATTTTTATCAATGCGGTTTCAGAATTTATTGGAACATTTTAATGATTTTCAACTGATAATAACAGCTAAGAGTTTGTCTCAATAGTAGTTTCCCCAATTCTGTAAACCGTTATAAATCATTTTCTAAGTTTGTATTATCTTTTAAACCCTTAGTGTGCCTGAAAAAGATCTGAAACACCACATCCAATTTGTTTCTTTATTTCTCAATCCTTGCAAATATATTTATATGTCTAAACCCTATGTGTTGTGGGCGTAAAATGTATAACAGTCTTTAAACTATTTCTATGAATATAATAACTAATAACTACCACATCCTATTGAACCACTAGGATATCTCTTCAGATGTTCTAACTACTTTAAGAAATGTATTTTGCATTTTGGGTGTAAAAGTTCCAACGTTTTCAAAAGTGGTTTCACCATTTAAGAGAACATCTGTTTCTATACATAGCATTCATTTCACTACACTGTCAATAAGTCTTCGTGATATTTTTTCGGCAAGATAATTAAACATAATAGATACACCATGAATCAAAGACGCTATTACGTTATATTAGGCAGAACATGGTTTTTACGCTATACTTCGCAAAAAAAGTGAACCATTTCGCCGTCATCAATCTCAGGTAAAAGCTTTTTACATATGTTGTGAAAAGAAAACTGTAACGTTTGATACTTGCGATCAATGGATGAATATATACCATGAACCTTTTAGTTCTGATAGCTTTAAGTTATCCCATTACTTTTATAATAATTTTTGAGGATTGTTCTTAAAGTTCAAAATTAAAAATATCTTGTATCGATTTGTTCCAGAGTATTGGTCCTATAAAGTGTCATATGTAGTTGATATGAGACTTGGCCTTTACAGTAGTGTATCTTTTTGAATGTTAATTCGAGCGCTAGTCTTCTGAATATTGTTCCCCGTACACGCACTCTTCCCACAGAATTACTCTTCTGGCTTGTTACTCAGAAATAATCAACGGAAAGAAATCTGTGTGGTGGCTGACAAAGGAATAATTCGGAATTAATTAGGCCTCTACGGTGAATACTTTTGTAATTAATTAAGACTTTATTAGCTCCGAGAATTCAATGATCGCATTCTTTCCTAATTGCATGCAGCCATCTGTAAGTAAATGCCGGATATCTCGGCTGCCATTGTGCAATACCTGCATAATGATAAACCTTGCTTGCATAACAGTAAATGTCAGATATGCTAGCCACTTCCAACGTTTCTCACAGAAACGTACTTATGACATTGATATCTTGTTACTGATACAAATTATGTGAACAGTACAAGAATGACATATGTACAATTCTGTCTTCACCATTCGTGCGCATGAAACATCTTTTAAGTTTTCGGGTTTTTTTCGCAGACTTTTGCCATATATTAAATTTTAGTTTAATACCTCAGACGTTTAGTTCCTTGCACTTACATAAAAACCTAATCATGTGCAATTGAGGTTTTCTGAAATATGTTCTAACATTTTCCTTTTTTTCATGTCATCAAATTAAATTCAAATGAAGACTGTTAAGGCATATGGAATCAAACCAAAACAAATAAAAACAAAATAAATTTCAGAAAACCTCGAATGGTTTCGCAAACTTTGTGAGGCGACCCGAGTGCATACAGGCAAAACTTTGATGACAGTTTTGATTGCGTCTTTAAAAAGACATATCCGACAGGATACAGATCTAATTTAATTCTTGACGAATTAATCTACATTTAGTTTTTTTGCCTGGAGCATCGCTTGTAATCAAGTATCTCTCATTCAGCACCACAAGAAATTCGTATCTGCGCTGAGGTAAAGATTACATTTGTACCTTTGCCAGAATCTGATTTACCGCAAATACTAGAACAAGATTTTTTTGAAAACGTGTGGCGTTATTGTTTTACAAATGGCTTTGTGTGACGTAAATGCTGAACGTCGATTCAAGTTATGTAATGCAATTAATTCTCTCGTCGTTGCCCGCCAAAATGTGCCAATCACATCTATCCTTACTGATTTCACACTTGCTTTGTGAAAGGATTTTGACGTCGGCCTATCGTTGATTGGCTCCAAAGAAATGATATGGAAAACCTGTTACGTCAATGTGTGAGGTGTCAACTGAATTGTTGAGCAAAGAGAAGATGTCTTAATGTCAGAAACAGTTCTTCTTGGTGTTCAATTTCTGATTCATGATACTAAGAGTGATGAAATAATACTTGAACTTTTCCGCAATTCTAGAAATTATACTTGTTCCTTTGGTCTTTTACGACAAATTTGAAATGATTTGGTTGTAATTTCATGTTTGTTATTTTCAAGCTAGAATGGGTAGACTTATATTAATTAAAGGTTACAACAAAATGATTTTTAAATATAACCCATTTGTAAATTGCTAATAAAAAGTAATCAGATACGGAGGTTAGTCAGCATTATGCAACTGATATGTCGATATCACTAATTGAACGAATATCATTCACGAAAGTCAATGAAATAATCGCGTGGGATACCAATATTACTATCGAAACCATCCATTATGAGAAAGGTTACATTATACTGATAGAACATTAATAGCTGCCAAAAGTCAACATAACTTTTTGACAGGCGAATCAAGGAGTGGGTTTTCTTGTTGTCTTTTTACATACAGAAGATTGATGGTGTATCAGACAGAAAACACTGATTGCGTTGCAACAACGATTTATGTACCAGACTTGGTTCACATCAAAGACTGCACAAAGCGATTGTGTGTCTTTTCACCACTACTTGCATCAATACAAAATGCTTCGTATGTGATTTTTAGGACGTCTCTGGGAGTTATTTTTCTATTATATGTGCATCCTTTAATACTCATCATCATTTATTGGTACAAATCAACTGAGGCATGCAAAATAAACTCTCGGTTGCACAGAATCTCTAATTCGCTAATGGAAACTATTTTGGTAAACATATTCATAACAAGCGAAACTACGGTTAATTTGTCTGTTGAATAGGAACCGTCTGAGAAGCTATTTTGATTGGTCTTCAGATGATGCTGTCGGGAAGGAGTCCACAGTAGTTTGGTTCTTTGGGATTTTTTGTCACACTCTTTCAAGGACTCGATAAAAGAAGGGAACTTATGTGTTGAAGGTCCGAGTTTTGTAAACACTAGGAACTTAGCATTAATTCACCATACACGTATAGCACAAGAGATAAATAAAATTTCCTTGGTGTTTTACAACAATAATTTAGGGCATTGTGACAAAACAATTAATTCCGCATTTCTGTTTTGGAGGAAATAGCTGATATTTTGTGCATGCACATATTTTTCTCATTTCATTTATTCATTGACGTCGTTACGGCAAATCAATAGGATTGGGGCCTATTATTGTTCCCTTCTAAATACATATCCAATGTTTACTTAGGTACCAAAACAATACTGCTAAATTTATAAACAACAAGGAAGCCTATGACTTTGTGCAGAGCTGTTGTTGTGTTTTAACATTGCAATTCTCATTTCATGTTTAAATCTTGTGAGAATTCCTTGATCATACCACACCAGAGATTTGGTGTCATTTGTAGTGTACATAACCAGTTCATGTGAGATTTGAGCATGAAATGAGAATAGCTATTGCTCATATGAGACGCATTTGTGGTGCAAAGTACAGACATTTATGTGTGGTATCATTAAGCCTTAAATCTCTCATAGTCTTATTTTAAGTCGTGAGGCTACTGTATTTATTCACCAATAAAAACACCAGGAATTCTCAAATATTAAAAAATCATGAGATTTGGCCAATAAATATTTTATTTAAAGAACAAAACAGCAGCAATAAAACCAGGTTACTTCCAGCAGAAAACTATTCTTAATACCACAGAAATTCTTTTCTTCAACGTCGAATGACATAGAATAGTTTTAAATGAGATATTAATTTTCTTGTTGCAATGACCAATAATATTGTTCAGAATCACAGTGTTGGGTTGGAATCGTTTGTAAAGGATGACTAATTTGAAGTGTGCAGTTTGCTTTGTTTGACAGTCACACTCTTTTTTTTTAAATTTATCCCTGATGTACCATATCAATAACATATAAATTGTAACACTTTCAACCTTTTATTGAAAAAGAAGATTTTAATTTATCAGAATCAATAACCTATTTACATCTGGCAGAATGGAACCAACAAAATTGACAGTATGTCCAATGATGTCTACTACATAAATTATTCTTTATTTAGTGAACTGTTGAGACAAATATTGTTGGAATCACTTTATTGATGGCTATAGCAGCTTTTAATTAGTATGTTTCTGTTGCCAGAACTATAATATATCTATTGAGGTAGAAACATCTTTTAATGATTTTCTTTTTCACACAGAGGTTTGTAACATAAATACATCATACATCATCTTTTACTTTAATCTGCTATTAAAAGACCACTAAAGAGAAGATATTTGTCATTATTACTGCTGTGTCAATTATTATTAATTTATTCCCTATCTTCTAGTATTAGGATTTCGGCTAGAAATTTTGGGATTGTACGATGTGTCTTCCATATTAGACTACTTTTTCCTTCCTTTTTGTGCCACACCTGTGGGCATCTTGCATATATTATGTTGTACGAACGCCGAGTCTCTTTGAAAAAGCAGAAATAGATCCATATCTAATTAGCTCACATCTTTATTCCTTTGAGATACACAATACGTATCCTGAATGATCAGCTTAATTATGCCAATAAAACATAAGTTAAAGTAGCAGGCTACAGAGATAGATTTAGGGAAAAATCACCAGAAATAATTTTTCTTCCTTCAGAAAGATTTTAATATTTAATACTCAAAAACCAATAATCCTCTTGTTTCCATTTGTATGCTGACCCATAGTCCATATTGGACCACTGGTCAGCATGCATGTGGAA
>JBCAUG010412129.1:0-16187 GCA_038406175.1 Haplosyllis leylae
ATTTATCATTGTAGTTAAGTGGAGGCTTTTGCCCCCTTAAAACACTATTGCTTCAGGGTTTAATTTGCTGTGCTCAAGGGGTTTTATAAACTGTGATTGACTTTATGTATCATATGGGTAATAAACTGTGATATGAAAGAAACTTAAGTATTTGTGGCTCATTTAAAAAGGCATCTCCTGGTCGTGAAAGAATTCCAGGCTGTGCAGCCTGTGACATTACAAAATTGAAAATTACATATAATGTACTAGAAAATTCACCAGTAACGGCACAACTCTTTATGGCACTACCCTTAAATTAGAGTTGCTTTCATAGCAGAAAGTAACAAGGAAATAGATTTCAATGGTAAAAATTTTACCTTAGCTAATACCTGTGATAAAGACAAATTTATCATCAAAATCCCATTGCGGAAATTTCAGCACCAAATGCACAAGAAGAAAAAACAGATCCACCCCCTGAAGAGTCTAAAGAGTTTGAAGATCAACTAACAACAACAGAAAAACTTGAAGACGAATCATACCAGCAAACAACTTTAGTGGATTTGGAAATGGACGGAGTTCCAGATCCTCCAACATATTACGAATGTCTGAAGGTGACTTACATATATACCGTATACAAAAGAAGCCGAAAGAGGTTTTCGATATTATTTCTTTAGAGCCAATCAGTGAAAGGCCGACATCAAAATCTTTTGATGAACCCAGTGTCAGAATTGTAAGGATAGACGTGATTGGCACATTTTGGTGGCAACGACGAGAGAATTATATCACATAACTCGAATTGATTGCTATTCAATTCTCATCTACGACATTGATTTCAATTACGAAGATTCACTTGGCCGAGGTGCAAGACACCAACCTCCAAAAGACTGTAATACATTTCGAAATTCCGATGCAAAGTTTCATAGATCTATGATTCAGAACAATTCTCAGAAGTATTGAGTGACCGGTTACTACACGCAAATAATTTTGACCGGCCAACACACTTTCATTGATGAAAGTCAGGTTAAAACAAGCTACTGGTTAACAAGAACGCACGTCTGTTTGTGTAATTGTTCGTAGTAAGGAATATATACCGGATGTCACATTATTATAGCAAATTCGAACTATATTCAACAATAACAAACGTACTGGACTTTTTCAGCCTCCAATAAACTACAACCTATATCCATCAGCTCCAGCCTATCAACAACCCGAAATTTTAGGCGTCAGTGTTCAACAGCAAGAGGGTATGATTTATACGCACGCTCTTTACAATATTTGCCTCGGTTCAAGAAATAAGATAAACAAGTTATTTTACCTGAACTTCACCTTAACAAATATATGCGACAACCTTTTACATTTTTAAACTTCAGCTCCATGCAAGTTAGCGTATGCAGATTTCCTCCCACGTTGTTTGCAGTATGGAGTTAAGACTAAACCTCCGGTATTTGACAATTTTAAGTGAGTATTTTCTTGAATCAAATCACCGACGCTCTCTCTTTCTTACACTTATAGTTTCATTTAAAGAAAGGACATTGTCATAAAAGTCAAGTGTTTCCTGTTTTCAAATAATGGTAAAGTCAGAGTTGTAACTTCTTGATTATGCACATGCCAAATGTTCAATGCAATTGAGTCTTCGATAGAATTTGAAAAACTGTTTGATTTTGTCACGCGTCACTGGTTCCAGTTAAATCATCAGATTAATGTAATATCATGAAAAATCCAGGAAATAGTATAAAATGCAACTTGATTTAACTACGAATTTTCTACTCTTTAAAGATCCATCATGGGGTTCGTAAACGAATGGATCTCGAAGCACAGAGAGTACATAGTGCTACAGTGCGAGACTTTAGAGAGGCCTTGCAAACGAAGTGGAACAGTGGATGTTGACAAGACAACTTACCATCAAGCTTCCCACGGCGACTCCGATTTTGTTCTATTTCTCAGGTAACGAATCAAAATATCATGGTCATTTTGGTCAATTTATTTTTTTCACGATACGCGTTTCTGTCAGATTATCTGACAGATCTCTAAACAGGAAAGAGGAAAAAATTGTCAAAAATTGCCCCCAGCTGGGATTGAATCCAGGACCTCTGAACCATCGCTCTAATGCTCTACCAACTAAGCTAGGCAGGAATCTGTTGGGCATAAGATTTCTGAAGTGAGCTTTGTTTCATGCACCACTTCATATGTTGAACTTTGTTCATTTCTAGAATCAATAGAGCATGACTTTATAAAGGCCTTTATGTTTCTTACAGACAACCAAATAGTGACTCAGCTCAGTTGACAGAGTATTAGAGTGATGATCCAGAGGTTGTGGGTTCAAACCCCACTGGGGGCAATTTTGATGAAATGTTTTTGTTCTGTGTAACTTTTGATCTGTCAGATAATCTGACAGAAATGCATCAGATGTCCTTATCGTGAAAAATTTGATTACAGTAGGCTCTGTGGCCTAACTGGCAAGCTATCTGACTTGATCATGACAGTTTGTAAAATCCCTGCAACCATTTTTTTATTTTTACACACAGAAAATTCAAATGAACTTAATTGGATATTTTTTGAAATTTCTGTTACTTTTTTGTGTTATAATTTTTCATCTGCAAAGACTGTGGTTAGTGGCACGACCAGTCGATTTGGCTGAAGCTCCACCCCAGCAGCTCGCTTACATGAACGTTGTGCCCAAAGTATCTAAACCAGAGACAGTAACAGGATACCCAGAATTTGAGGGTCTGGATCAAACATGTCAAAACTTCAACGAGTGGATGTTGAAATACCCATTACCTGGTAAAAACGAAATTATCATCTAATACATTGGCATTAAGATGTGATCATTTTTCGAGTTCTCATGTTTAAAATAAAAGAATTAAGATTGTAAGAGTGTCAGCGTTGACGCTAGTGCTGACGCTTCAAAAGAATAATTTCAATTGCACCATTCTCACCAAGCATCACCAGCAGGGTTCTGGACTAATCTAAAACATCAACGCTAACGCTATGTGCAGACACGACTTTAATGTTAACAGTGGCGGATCTAAGGGGCGCCAGGGTCGCACCCTCCCTCCGGGTCCCATTTCTTTCATTTTCATGCAGTTTTTGGGGACGAATTGGCCAAATAATAGGTTGGCACCCCCACCTTGGGGATTGGCGCCCCTCGTCAGGGAAATCCTGGATTCGTCATAGTTAAAATTGTGTTTTAGTGTGTTTAAATTTTATTGTTAGTAAGAAAATGCTTCATATTAATAGGTAAAATATTAACTGTGGAAACACTTCGAATTAAATACACTGACACTTGGCAGTCAAACTACTTAGACCCTGACGATTCTCATTATTCGGACAATGCAAAAGCCAGCAAGCTGTACTTGGAGACACTTAGAGTGTTCTACGTCAGGGGATCCCCGTGTTATGAAAGCATTGGTAAATATCTATTGACTTTTAAGTTAGGTCTCACCAAAAAATCGAATTTGTTTCTTTTGTTCGATGAGCAAACGAACTCTAACCGTGTTTTCAGGGCGATGAAATATTCTAGTGATTACAAACAATGTAGATCTTTATAAAAACATAATAGAAAAATGACGTTGCGGCGTTGACCCAATTGGTGGCACATGCAAAATCACGTCATGGCAGCATTCTGTGTAAACAAATTCCAACCAATAAATGCAGGTTAAAGTGGCCCTAATGTTCATAAAACTGCCAAAGGCTCATCTCCTTCCTGTCCAAAGATGTTAAGGGCCTGCCAACTCAACCACTAAGTTGACTCTAACGAGCCACCAATTGTAGATCTATTGCAAAACATTTTTCACATTTAACAGGAATAAGAAACTTCCCAGCAGAGATTTGGAAGATGACGGCCTACAGTAATTGTATCCCTGAGTTTGAAACAACTGATTTGACTATTCAAAGGGCAGGAGAATGGGCTCTCAATACTCCGGTATAAAGACTGTTAACGAAATATTCGATTATCCTATTTAGTAAAACAGTTCATACAATGATATGTCTAATGTAACTTAGTCAAATAATCTATCAGTAAAATATGTGAATGAGTGGCGGAAAATTACTGCGTGTATTTGGGTAGTCTTCATTTGAATTTTGAAAATTTTTTGACATTTTACATCAATTTTTTTCAGAAAATTCGTGTTACAAATATTCAAACCATAGAACTACTTTACACCATTGAACCGGGTGAGTGTGCGGTCTCGGTCGACCAAAAAGAAATAACAGTTAAACACAGAGACATTTGTCCATTTTGGTATTACTAGCAATTATCGCCAAATACGGCTGTTGTACCAAGCAGTGTTGAGGTCTTAATGAACAAAATCCACTGCGAAATAGTATCCGTGCAAATGAATGGACAGCCGAAAGAGGGATCATTGCTAGTTCATGACATCTGATGCCATTTATGTGTTTGTTTTTCTGCGTGTTCTTTTTGAACTATTATAAGGCGTCCCAGATCCTCTGACAGAAGTCGGTACTCATTATTTTGGAATATCGGTCTACCAATCGATACCAACATAAAGTTTCTGGACAACGCTTTTGTACATGTTACTCTTCATAAAGTAGACAATTTTGTTACAGGAATGGGGCCTGAAAGAATAAAGTCCAAACCAGATGCGTCCTGGTACATCAAGAGTGAGCACAAGGACAATTCCTACTTCAAAATGGCTCGCGTCTGCTACGTCACGAGTCAAGTAACCACTATTTAAATATTTAATAAAGTACATAAGGGAAAATTGCAGGTGTCATATCACTAGACTGTCGTGGCAGTGAAATTATGTTTACCAACTTTTTGATGAATATTTTACAAACACACATGAAATTATAAATATTGTAATCGACAACCTGCCAATGCTTAAGATTCTTAGTTTGAACACATTCTGTAGAATCTATGGAATCTGTAAAATTTTGTAAAGAAAAATGTGAAAAATATTGCTGTGTTCGAGCCAGAATTCGCTGACTTCACAGAGAATTTAAGGAAAGTTCCGCTCCATGTTGGAAAAATTCCATTGGACTTCTTGTCGTCTCTTAACAAAAAAACCGGCGAGCTGTACAGTTTTGACTGGCCAATTTAACGCCACTTGCCTCCGCCAAGGAAAAAAGATAAAGCAAGTAGCTGGCACCATTTCAGGAGACAGCTGAACAAAAATGGCCCGCGCAGTTTAGTGCGAAGACATTCACTCCCGCAAGACCTGGGGCCGTGGAAACTATCTCAGCCTTGGTGCAGCGAATCAACCAGTGGTGTCAAATTACCGGTATGTACAAAAATTGTAAAGTTTTAAAGTAAAGTATATTTGCTAAATTAAAATTATATATCGCCCAAGACACTTATTAGAACCTGTAATTTGATCGCAATTCGTTTCTTTGCGTCGCCGCAACAAGAAAGAGAGTTTCTTTTCTTTGGCCAATAAGTACCATCAAAACATGCAATCTTTGTCACTAAAGTGGAATACTGGGCTTGTCAATATGATTTGCAAGATTTGGTATATTCTTTGATTTGCACAGGTGTGAATGTCATTGGAGTTGATACATCCAGAATAAGATTCAATAAAAGCTACACGAAGGAAACAGGCAACGAACCAGACCACACGGAATGGTCTAAGAAGGGGTGTGACTTCATGACAGTTATCAGGTATTTTCTTTTCTCTAAGGATATATATTTCTTTTCCTTCATTCAAAAAGATATAAGGGCACACAAACATGCAAATAAACATTAGAATAGTCTGATAATTTTGTCTGAAGTTATTGTTGACAAGAATGTCTTTCAGTCGAAGGCATAAAATCCACATTTACAATCTAACACACAAAATTTATTTTTTTAACCTTTGACTTAACATTGAGTGACCTTATGTTTGAGTGGAATACAAACATTTAGAATTAAAGGTTAGGTCAAATATTACAAAAAATTGACCTTGGCCTTGACCCAATGCCCTTGATGAAAATGAAGTTCCTATCTATAGTGGTTCAAAAGTGATAGCCTGAACAGATAGACACACAGAAACACAGACACACAAACAGACAGACAGACAGACCTGACTAAAAGGATTACCTTTGTTGCCTACGCGGATGGTAAAAATACATGTTAGTATGCTGAATGAGAAATTCGCCCAAATGTTAAATTTACAATGATCATCAAATGAAAGAGTAACGATATTAAACTTATTCTGCATTGTAGACTTTACTTTGACAAATCCTATGAGGAACCTCCTCCTGAGCTGCAGCCAAAACCTAACGTTCAATCAGGTTCCTGCACCATACTTTAAGCTTGGGAAAATACCCAATTGGTTATTGAATTAACTACAACATCATCATCATCCATTGCTTAATATCAGTTAATAGTATGTTAATACTATATTTGTAATATTTTGAAGATACGATGTTTGATATGTTAAGGTCAAAATGAAAACATCTGTAATAAAAAGCTCACAAAATGGTACGTTAAAATTATTCACTATTCAGTAAGAATTTTTACACAAACCAAGCTAAAATGTCGCCCAAAGGGATAACATGTTCGGTAACTGTTTGATATTTATTTGTATCATAATGTAATAAAAGCGGTAAACAGTTGAAGTTTTGAAATGCTCTTGAATTTTCAAGAACAATCTCAACTGGCGTCATTGTTTGCAGCTCATTCTGCTCGTCACAGTTTTGAAATTGTTGTTTCAGATAAACTACCAACCTCTTCTTCAATAAAATCTGCATTTTCTTTTTCACTATTTTGATCAGTACATTGTGAACGTTTTGGTTCAGTTATTTCGTCAGTTTCATCGTCTTCTGCAAACTCTAATTTGGGAGGCTTTAATATGTGATGTATCCACAGAGGCATTGGATCTTCATTCGATTCTAAAGGATGTAAACAATGTTTAAATTATCATTTTTCCACGCGTACAGTTATGTACTTCGAATTTTGTTTTGCCTCAAAATGCCTCAGTGATCAACGTTTTAAGCATTTCAAGTCTGGGCATAGACTTTCTCTCTCTCTCGCCTTTCCATAAAATGTTTTCTAACCTGTGGGTTGAGTATATATTTCCCTGCAGTTCCTTTCTATCGACTCGAGCACTGTTTCCTTCAGCCAGTTCGACCCTCTGTCAGAAAGTTTTATTCCCAGTGCGAGTGCAATAGCGTGTGTCATCTGGGAGACGTGGTTGTGTCCTTCTGCGTTCAGTCGATGAACTTGTTCGTTCATTAAGTTAATTCTGAACAGTAGTTCTAAATCACAAAAAAGTATCTTCCAGCAAAGTAGAGTTTTAAAAATCGAGTTTACATTGATTCAGTTATGTCGAAGTACTTGGAACAGCATGTGCAGTGCATACTCTTTTGAGGATTTTCTTTGGTTGGGACAAAAGGGTCTCCTCAAGAACCCAGTAAATATGTGTTGGTTGAAGTAGACACATATTCTCACAATAAAAGCTTCGGTTAAGAATAGGTTCGTTTGTTTTAGTTGCCAGTAGGCATGTGCCCATTTGGTGCATTTACTGGGACACGAATGTTGCTATCTGGATATTGTTGAGAAAATTTTAACTGTTGAGAATGAATGGAATTATAAGTAAATATCTAGGTGTGAAGTGTTTTGTAGATTTATGTATCTAAACTTTACCTTCTGCGCTCTCCGGATAATCTTCTTTTCCTCGTTCTGAATTGGATTTGACAGGTAATGGACTAATCTCTGCAGAAGAAAAATCATATATAATCATGCTCCGCAATAACACTTAAAATCCTGTGTAAATGAACCGTTTGTCACACAAGTAAATTTCAAGTCATTTACTACTTACTATTTTTCTTCAATGGTTTGGATTTTGTGTAACTGGAATTATCCGGTTTTGCATACTGTTTTGCCTTCCTGGATGTTCCGACGAAGGTTTGCCACCACGTAGTAGCTAGACAAGGACAAAAACAAAACTGTAGACCAGTTCTGAAATATCATGATCTATTTACTTTAAATATTGGGTCAAACTTTTTTTTTTTAAATTTAGCGAATTGAAAATATTTTTCAGTTGCTTACCTTTGCTGAGAAGATGTCGCAAAAGCTCTTTGTCATATTCCGTTAAATCTGGATCCTTTCTCACCTTTTCATATGTCATGTTGATCAAAGAAATCATCCCATTCAGTAGAATTGTAATCATGGAAACTGAAATAGTATTTGATTGGACGTTTAGTCTGCGGTTTAAAGACGTTAGGCTGGATAAATGATACAAGAGATTAACTAATTCGATAACGATTCCATGGTTGCAATGGTGGTGCAAGAGTTACAAATCTGAATGAGTGGTACAACCTCGGCATAATATCAAGTAAACCAATTAGAATCAGAGACATACGTGTTTTCCCTAAATGAATTCCATAGAATCGATAGAATTTGTAGAATATTTTTGTAAAAAGTATAGATCTCTATTCAAACCTACTATCTCTTGTGTAACAAAACCAGCATGCAACCATAGTGCCAGGAAGGCACAGTTAATAGACAGGATCTTGAAATTGATTCTTATTCATGCGTAAGTGATGAAACAGATTTCCCTGAATTTGCTGAATTCACTGAATTTCTTTTCCATTTTGGAAAAAAACTCAATTCTCGGTTAACCAACGTGAAAAAAGCGACCAGTACGAATGGTTAGGTGGTGTTATATACATGTTCCTTACCGTAAAAGATGAGAATGTATACTTTGTTGAGAAATGTAAGATTAATATCTTCTGCAAATATCCACTGTATTCTCACCAGACCTAGTGACAAACTGGTCAAAGACATGACACTGCAATGCAAGAAATCCCCATGTTTTATGCGGTAATAATTGTGAACGGAGTTTGAAGTGTTGCTGTAGGTTATTGCAAGCGGGCGTGATCCCCTAAAAAGCGAGTAACGGTCTACAAAATGTTTTATGGGGAAGGAGAGGAATTCAGTGAAATGTTTTTATAATAATAGCACACTTAGAGGCTAGACAGGAAAAAATTCATCACATCTTTTCAGTATTCAAGTTAAGTTCCCTCAGATAATAGCTGTATTGAAATTTATTAAAATTAAAATACAAACAAGAAAGTCTGCTGCGTCGCCGACTTGTAGGGGGGGAGAGGGGTACTCAGCCTGACTTGTACGGGGGGGGGGCTACTCAGCCTGACTTGTACTAAGGGGGGGGTACTCAGCCTGACTTGTATCAGGGGGGTACTCAGCCTGACTTATACTGTGGGGTACTCAGTCTGACTTGTACTGGGAGGGGGATACTCAGCCTGACTTGTATGGGGGTACTCAGCCTGAATTGTATCAGGGATACTCAGCCTGACTTGTACCGGGGGGTACTCAACTTGGATACCCCCCAGGACTGAGTAGCCCCGGGACCGAGTACCCCCTGGCTGGGACTGAGTACCCTCCACCCAGCTGGGACTGAGTAGCACTCCCCAGCTGGGACTGAGTACCCTCCCCCTTCTGGCTCGGACTGAGTACCCGCCTCCGAGCTGGGACTGAGTACCCCCCCCAGCTGGGACTGAGTACGCCCCCCCCCTGTGGACAGACAGATGCCTGTGAAAACATTACCTTCCCCATTCCTTCGGAATGCGGGCGGTAATTACCTGTCCTCCCACGTTTTGAATCTGATATTCCATGTCCCAAACACCGTGTATCCAATGGTGACAAAACCACACATGACAATAACTATCATAAACCCATAAGTCAGCATTCCTGTAATTATATAGATTTGAAGTGGGTGCGCTGTAAGGTGCGCGTTTGGCGTACCTCTTTACAAGAGTAAAGAGCAGTCATTGGTTTAGCATAAGTGCGTTTATTCTACTCTGGCTCTATTAGCAGTGTGCTCTATATATACGTGGGTATCTAGTGGCCTCCTATTGGCCGGTATATTGCGGGTCTAGGGTATGGGCGGAGCCCTCCCTGTAGGTGCTTAGGCACGTGTCGTTCCCTGCAGCGCATTCGAAGAGCAAAAAAGAAAACATTGGATGCAATGTGGTTCCACACTTGCCAAAATTTAAGTTATGATCTATTTGTGTATTTTCAATTGGTCTGCAGGGAAATTTGTACATATTAGCAATTATATTCCTGGACCAGATGACAAAAAATTGCCACTTTTACAACTGCTCAGTGGTTTTGCCAGTTGAAAGCCTGCTCTGAACGAGCTCTGAAAGCAGCAAAATGTTGATTATTACCATTGAATAAATTTACCTCTTCCGCTAAGTTTCATTGTCGATGCTAGTTCTGCTATGTGTGGGTTCAGCTGGAAGTATTTGATCGCCTTGATGTAAGTACAAAAAGCAGTAATTCCAACCAAAAACATGTATCCGTCAGCGAGAAGAATTAGTCGGTCAAATGAAACCGATTCACCTAATTATAAATAAGTGAACATGAACAAAATTTTCATGTGAAGTGCAAAGAAAATAGTTGTCATCGAGAAAGACTTTAACGTAGCTTAGACTATTTTGTCATTATGTTTGTGGTTGTTATCTAGTTTTTTCACAATGGAGAGCTTTTCATCTAAATGGATGAATCAGACGAATTTGACAAAGGCAGTGGTGCATGAAATAGGTGGAATTCAAAGTTCCCCACAAGCACAGTTGACTCCATGGTGTAATGGTTAAGCAGTTGGAATATAAGCGGGAGATCCTGGACTCGAACCCCACTTTTGTAAAAATTATTTTTGTCTAATTCATCTAATTAGACAAGATATTTTGAAAAAAACTGGAATGATAAAGATCCCATTTCTTATTTCTTACCGAAGTTCTCTTTGACTTCTTCCACAACGAATGCTGTTAATACCGATTTAATGACGAATAAAGCAATGGCGGAAAAGGCAAAAAAGAGATGACAACACTCCAGGACGTTCCAGTTGTGTGAGAAATAGGACGACCTCTGGTGACGTAATTTTTTCAGTTCTTTGATGGAAATTACTAGAAGTATTATAACCCATATAACTTGTAATGCTACAACAGAAATTAATCAAAGTAGGAGTCTTGTAGCCGATGTGTTGAATGCATTTTTGTCAGCCGTAAACTTGTAAAAAAACAATAAACTGTCTTTTCTGCAGTACACTTTACTTGCATCTTCTCAGAAAACCTCTTACCCAGAAGAATCGTTCCATCACTGCCCAGGAAATGGTACAACTTAAATGAGGTGACGACTTTGGAATATATTAACTGGCCTGTTGTTTTACAATCCACAACTGTCCTGTAGAAAATATTTGAAACGGATGCCAACCGTTCACTATTAATGGATGCATGGGTTACATGTAGTGAGGGGCAGTAGACAGGGTCCTAACCCATGATGCAAAGGGATGGGATGGGCCTGGTGGGGTAGGACCCTATCCTGTGAAGGGACACAAATGACTGAAAACATAACCTTCTCGTGCGGGAAGAAATGATTTGTGTGTAATGCAAAATGTTCCCTTTGTTTAGATTCTAATTCATTTCTCGTACTACAAAAAAAAACGACGGTAATTACCTTATGAGTGTAAATAGGTTAGAATTGGCTGTGTAGACTATGGTGTCAATGTAAATGTATCTGGTGAATCTATCAATCCAATTCTTTTCCCTCAAGTCATCCAAGTTCTGAACAATTCTTCTTCTAGTTGAACCGAGGTTTTGGGAGTAAACTCCATCACTTATAAAATTTAAAGCACCTCTAAAATTAAAGATCATAATATAATTACGATTTGATGGCATCCAAATAATTTAAATCTCTGTTGAAAAACCAGAAAAGCAGATAATACCAATAACAACCTTACTTATAAATTATTGGATCACTTGGAATTATGAATTTAAATGCAGTATCTTCATCATCAGGTGTATTGTTTCTTGGAAGCCAGTTCCCTTGAAAATAAAATGAAAGTGAAATAGTTCAAATGTAGAGGACTGCACAATTCCATTCATTGGCATTTCCTTTAATTAGCATAGAATAGACGAATTGTTAATTAACCTGCAAAATCTTTGGTTTGGGCCTCAATTGAAGAAAATGACGCAACACAAATACCCCTGGATATACCTGCCACTACACTTCTTTTGTGCACACTGCAAGAGACTGAAAGTAAAAGCAGTTTACATTTATAAAGAAGAGACAGTGACTGGGTAAATTGGTGTATGGCAATTTATCAAATGTTTGAAGAAATATATTGACGGTTCTGGGTGCATTTCAATTGATGTCTCAAGCGCCCTCCGTCAACGAACAGCTTGATAGCATGGTGGGATACTGGATATGTAATGTTCTTAGGTTTAATTGTTCGCTCAAAATCAGGGGTATGACATAGACTGACAGGAAACCAATTTTCTTGTCTTTCCAATGGTGTGTACACACTCACGGAGACCGAGTTTCAGGGAACTGGCATCCATCTCTGAGTCGGACTCAGCCAGAGCGAATGAGCCTTAATCTGTATTATATTTGGTTGTCATGAATTACACCTAATTTACAACTGAAATTGTTTTTACTTCATTTAATTTCGCCTCTTTGTGTTAAGTTCTCCTTCGTTTAAAGATGATTTATCCGTACCTGGTTGTACCCTGTGTTGCGCAATCCGTAACGGTGTTACCCTGTAACTAATAGAATCGATGATCATCACGGAATCCTCCAGTGAAATCTGCTCTCCATTGTAGTATTCGTCTGGATATAAAGCTGGAAGCAAGTTATCCTCTATCCAATAGTACACACCATCGTATGTCAGAGTGGATATTGGATCTTTCGGTGAAGGGTACTGAAATGAGCAGAGAAGTATAGATACCAAAAAAATATTTTCACAGAAATTGCATTAATGTTAGTTACTTTGGAGGCAATATTGAATGGTCTTCACGGTAGATGTTTCTTTAATTCATCTTCATTTTATAACTGAGGGGTAAGTTAGTAAAAGCAAAAGATTGTAATCAAAATGACAAAATGTTTATGACTTATTTCCACTGAATGTTCACTTACCCTATGTTTCTTCTCCTGAAATTGTAATAGAATAAAGATTGATTTGAAACTGTGAAAAGCATAAAGTAGTTATCAATTCGCGATAGAAGAGCTACCAGACAGTTTCAGAAATAACAATAAGTTCTAGAAATGTTATATCTTCCTCCAGAAAATAGAAAAAAACACGAACATGCAGTTGCAGCTGAGTAGTTTTGTTGGCCGAATTTAAGCAAAGACAAAGCATCAAAAGCTAAATATATTTATTCCTTGAGCAATCTTTGGAATTGTCTTAAAAATACTTACGTTCAAAATAGTTTTAATGTTTTCCGCTTGACGAAAAACACCCTCTCCTATTGTAAACGTTGCTATGGAAATAACTAGGAACATGTAGAGTAAGTAGATAATCAAGTCATTGGCGATGGTAAATAATTTGTTGTCTCTGTCTTTTTTTATCTTCAGAATTTCTTTCTTTGACTCGTCTATCGTGGCTGCAACAAATGATTAAAATTCTTTAGATTTTGTGTCACCTTTGATTCTTTACAATGAGTTAAATAAATGTTTGTCATCCCTGTGTTGCACTTGAATTTCACAAACAATTAATTTCGATGAATGATCCATTGGGACTAATCCTACATTTGAAGTTTTAATTCGATTCACTTTTACGCCTTTCTGGTGATGATGTCTCGAATCACCCACTGAGTGTTACACCTACATGACCGGATCTATAGTTTACTCACCACATGAATTTGGCAGTTTGAGGCTGTCCTGAGATTTTACCCTGGCAGATGGCCGCATAAGTCTTCTGTAAATCATGTAGGCCACAAGTAACTGAAGTAAAGCGCACAAACTTTATTTATTTGAAAATGGATCTATTTTCCACCAATTCCAGGGATTACAAAAATTAAGGTCCCATGATATCTACTTTAGATATTTCATATTTTATTTATACTTACCATGAAAGGGTCCATGAGAGTAAGTGTCATCAAGAGAGACATAAAAAACGCGCCGAGCCATTGCTTGGACTTGTCCATACCCCACTCCAGACTAAAACATTAAAGCGGATGTGAGAGTTAAATCATGGTAAGGTCTGCTTTAAAAATTCTGAACGAAAGGATAAACGTCAACTAATCCACCTTTCCAATTCCAGAAATTGACTTTGAATCTACGAAAACATATAATTTTCACTCCTTTGCAAAATAGCAAAATTGGGCCTTGCCTGTATAAGAATACAAAGAATGAAGAAACAATTATAGCGATGATGATCAGTGCCCACCCAATCCACATACAGTAGCTGGGTAACTGTTTTCCTGAGTTATCTTCATCAATAATTATCTGTAACACATTAAATATTAAAAATACGATGGACTGTTTCGCACTTTTTCATTGATTACTTTTATACAACAATTGGCAATGTCAACAAGCATACCCTTAAAATTCACGCAATTATTTGTTAGCTTAATCCTTTGCTACATCTACATCTATTACCTACGGGGTTATCTGGCTGTTTTGATTTGAGAAAATCCCACCTTGATAAATTTTGCTTTTCCGGGATCACTTAACTTGGGTAAAATTTTGGAAGATCTCCTGAGTAATTCGGAACCGACAACTAAAACTGGATAAACTGTTGCTATGGTGAGGATTCCCGTGTACAACTCGTGCCAGCCGATACTGAAAAAAGGAACATGTTCCCAGGATTGTCATGGACCTTTTCCTGCGATGTTTCGCTAAACATGTTGGCACTCCCAAATGGAATAATTTGTTAGAACTTAATTGTTTTAGGCATATTTCGAACGCCTTCAATAAATGTATCAGGGTCAATGTATATCCCACGTTCAAAGAAAATTCCATTTTAAGATATAAGATGTGTATGCTCACTGATAAAGTAAAAAGAATCATACCTTAAAGGACCGAGTTGAAATTTAAAAGCTACATCAGAATTGGCACCAGTTCCGTACCACATGGCATTGGATACCATCAGCAACATAAACAGAGCGCTGAGCACTCCAACACGCTGTTCAGAGTACAATATGATCATAATTTAAGAAGTTTATGATTTTTGTGTAAAATTTCACAAAAATGTAGAAATCTTTTGGAAGGTGCACAAAATTATCTGGTTTTTTACCGAAACTTATTGTGTAAAGCTTCTTTATCATATTTATTGGTTTACACTGTATTATGTACAACTAAATTATTTGGATAATTTTTGTACCTGGAGTTCTGTATATTGACTGAAGTTCGGTTTTCTAAAAACAGAAGCAACGAGATGCCTGTTAAAGATTTGTCCAGTTTGATTGTACAGGTATTCTCCATATCTGATGTCTGTATTTGACTCTGGAATGATTCGACTAGTTTCACCATCCCCTCTGGTCAGAGACAGGTAACTATCACATACAAACAAGTATCTAAAAAGAAAAACGAAAATAATTTAAATATCAACAGAAATAAGAGATATTTATAATTTACACTGTTTCTTAGATTACCAAGTTCTATTTGAGAAATATCACGATTGGAATGGATATGGAATTTCCTAAATGAAAATTGCGTAAAGCTATGCGATCGTTTCACAGTACGAAAGATTCAGATCATACCAGTTTCGTTCGAATATCAAGTAAAGCAAAATGTGCATTTATTCAATCTGATATAATGACAAGCACTGCGTGTTCCCAGTTCAATCAATCGCGACTGGATTAATCAAGTGCACCCAAAGAAACATTTTTGGTGACAATGAACACCTGTCAAAATGGCGGCCCCCATACACAACAGTGACCCAACCTCCCCCCCCCCCCGCCCCCTTCCGGACCATGAGCCTCCTGACCCGACCTCCCCCCCCCCAGACCCGCTTGCCTGAATGATTGTTCTGTTTAAGTGAATAGAATTCAAAGTCAGTTAGTTGGCCTCACGTCAGTAACCCCTCCCCCTAAAAGCTGAGGAAACTACTGTAAAGTACTCACGTTTTGTCCGTTAAAGGATCGTAGAACATGACTTTGTCGAGGAACCAGTCGACGTCGTCACCGTCGTTGTCGTGCCAGATGAGTAAGTATCTGATCGGGTTGAACGCTTCGCCTGTTCGCACGGTAAACATTGATACGCTTCCCTTGCAAAAATTCTGCAAAACATGTCTCATTAGTGCGACGAAACACACGAAGAAAGAAGCAAGAAACATTTACGACCAATCGTCAAGACCATCGGACCGGAAGTCGTTATTGCATTTCAAATACATGTACTCCGCATTTGTAAAGCTGTTGGCATAAAATTCAAAATTAAGAATACATTTAAAGTAGAACTTAGATCTCACAAAGCGAGTTATTCCCCATGTAAAGTAGAACCAGAATTGCTATCAGTGGACCCAAGCTTC